>JAVFBW010197426.1:0-19521 GCA_034783835.1 Mopalia ciliata
TCTACCGCCAGAGTGAGCTATTCCAATACGATAATGCTCGACCCCACATGGCACGTGCTCCAGTGCGACTACCTCGCCAACCACAACTTCAGTGTCCTCCCAGGGCCCTCCAAATCTCCGGATTTGAACCATATCAAGCATCTGTGGGACTAAATCGATAGACGAGTGCGTCAGCGACAAAATCAAACAGTGACCCTTCAACAGCTGTTCCACATGTTGCAGAAAGAATGGGGAAGGATTCCACAGAGGAACATCCAACGAATGATTCGTTCCATGCCCAGGCGATGTCACGCAGTTCTGACTGCAAGGGGTGGTTACACAAGGTATTGACTTTGACTCCAACTGGTGAACAGTTGTGTAGGCAGATGGGACTGTAAATTTCGAGACGGGTGTTCCATACACCAATGTGTCATTATATGTACATTGATGACACTGTGATTTCAATTCATTTGAATAACATATATGTCAACTCTGAAAATCCTCTTTTGCGTTTCTTTTTTTGAAGAGTGTAATATACACATAGACAATAGAAAATCTTAATTTCCGTATGTTGTGTTAGATTTCTCGTGTACATATATTTCTATATCTATTCGTTATAACCGGACGTTTAATGGTATAATATTTCATTTGACAACTGTATTTTGCAGACTAAAAATAGTATTTAAAGTCAATCGTTCATTGAAGCCTAGCGATATGCATTGAGGGTTAATTCACAGCTCGGCGACCCGTAAACTGTGCATTACCATAATTACCTTGCCAACAAAACAAATAAATTCCATATAAATTATCTTGATCTCTAATATAACACAACGCAGGTGTGAAGCAATCGTTTGTGTGACTGTTGGGCTATACATGGTTTTGAATAATGTCAAATGATAGGAAATATCTCTTACACCCAATCAAACAAAATCGAATACATTCTAGACAAGATAATTACGATGTTGTCCTTTCATGCATTTTTAAGTCAAGGAAAAACAAATCTAGCTTTTATTGCTTTTGTAGAACATTGTTAAACAAAGTCTGGATGCCTGCTATTTATTCAACAGACATGTAGACAGATAGGCGTAGACAGGGTTTCAATAGTTGATTCATCAGATAGATGGTTACCCCAACTTTGACCAAAACCGTTTACCTCTGCCTCGAATACTTCAGTAGCATACAAAACGTGAAGCGAGAAATTGGAGAAATCCGCTAAGGAAAGATATACATTCCTTTCAAATTCATTCTGATTTTCTTTTCGTGGAGGACTATAATTTGTAAACATTCATCCAGCTGATCCATTCAACACAGGGTGTATTTGCAGAGAATGACGTCATGATCAAACATCGTCCAAGGGAAATAATTAATTGTCTCCATCCAAATTCAAAACATGGAGGTTTCCGATGTAACTAGCAGCACTACGTGAAATTTTGGGGGCGATTTGTACATTGTCTTGACGCTTTAAAACCTATGATGGTGTGTTCTTTCTAGTTTCGTCCCTCATCGAATTTCATTCCCCTCTCTTTTAAGATCGAATCTATAAAGGTAGCGAATCAAACGTCAAAGTATATATACTAAAGCGATAAATCTTCTGAAATGTTCAAAGAAGTTTATATATACATTTCATGTCATATTTTTTATTTTACTTAATTAATTCAACTTACCTATGTTTTAAAGTGAAGGATAATCCGACTCTAATTCATTGGCTGATAGATTGCGTCATACTGATTACTTGGCTGGCGACCATAACGGAACGTTAAACTAGGAGGCCCCGTAACAACAAAACACTGCCAGTACTTTTTTTAACTTGAGAGTTGAGACGGACGGGGATGGGTCGCAACATTGTTAGACTACGCATGTTCATGCTTTTCTCAATGCTTTTCTGACTAATAATTGGGATGGAATCTTTAAGAATCGTGCGCCAGTTGTCAAATAATTGCCCTAAAACAAAACGTAATTGTCCTATTCATGTTGGCTGTTCTTTTGTTTCAGCCGTGTCTGTCGGAGTGAGTTGTTTCACACTTGTGGCCATTTCTCTAGAGAGGTACTTTGCTATTTGCCAGCCGTTGAAATCGAGAAGTTGGCAAACCTTGTCACACTCCTACAAGACAATCGCCGTATGCTGGATGCTGTCGGTGACATTCATGGTGCCTATAGCCATGTACAATAAACTCCTCCCTCTCGGTAATGATAGATATGCCTGCCGAGAAGTATGGACAAATCATCACTGGAAGAAGGCCTATACAATCATACTAGATCTGGTGTTACTGTTGTTCCCAGTGATAATAATGTCCTTGTCTTACGGGATGATTGTCCGAACTCTCTGGTTAGGAATAAAACTGGAAATGCGAAGTGAGAAAGGTGAGCTTTTTTTGTTATTATTTCTATTATTGATTATTTGTGTTCTACGCCTTGTTCAAAGGTATTTCACGCATTCGACAGTAGCGTATGCCAACACAAATACCCACTAACACAACTATAAAGATATGGTTGTGTCTATTAGAAAGGTATTGTTTCTCCAGTGATAAGTAAGGACAGCATTTACGATCGACCAATGAAATACAGTAAGGTGCGTCGATGGACAATTTGTGCTTTGTCACCAAGTACAAATGCATAAAGTAAAACGAAAATCGCGAGATATCCCATATATGTGTACGGCTCCAGTTTTGTGTGTAACATTCAACACCCATATATGTTAACGGCTTCACTCAGCTCCAACTTTTTGTGTAACATTCAACTACCATATATGTGTAGCGTCTCATTCACCTCCTGTTTCTTGTTTAATATTCAACCTCTCGTGTATGTGTAGCGCCCATTGTGTAACATTCAACATCCAACACAATTCAGCTCCGGTTTTATGTAACAATCAGCTCTTATATATGTGTACAGCTTCATTCAGTTCCAGCTTTTTGTGTAACATTCAACTTTTTGTATATGTGTACAACTTCATTCGGCTCCAGCTTGTTGTGTAACATTATACTCCCATATATGTGTAACGCCCCATTCACCTCGAGTTTCTTGGGTAACATTCAACTCCCAGATATGTGAAAAGCTTCATTCAGCTCCAGTTTTTTGTAACATTTAACTCCCATATATGTGTAACGCCCCATTAAGCTCCAGTTTCTTGTGTACATTCCACTCCCAGATATGTGTACAGCTTCATTCAGCTCCAGTTTCTTGTGTTACATTGAACTCCCATATAGGTGCATAGCACAATTCAGCTCCAGTTTTTGTGTAATATTCAACTCCCATATTGGCCTATGTTAAAAGTATTCAAATGCAGTTGTTTATGTAACATTCGACTCTTTTTTTTTTTCTTAAATATAATTGTTTTATACAATGTGTAATCTATGAAATGTTTTCCGAAAATGTTACACCAGGCAGTTGAAAAGAGTGTTATTAATATGTTTGTCTAATTACAGACGAAGGTGAAGAGGCGGAAACTATGATGACATCGGACACCCCCAAGGGTTCCACCCGTGGACGAATGGACTATGGTAGAGTAATGAGACAGGCAAACAGTGAAAAAAGTAGAGCAGCTAAAAAAAGAGTTATTAAAATGTTGTTTGCTGTTGTTCTGGAATTCTTTATTTGTTGGACTCCTTTGTACGTCACTACTACGTGGATGATATTTGATTATGACAGCGTGACGCAGCATATCACCCCGATGTCTATGTCTTTTATTTACCTTCTGTCCTACGTGTCTTCGTGTTGTAACCCGATAACCTACTGTTTCATGAATAAGAAATTTCGACAGGGCTTCATATCGGCGTTCAAGTGTTGTGTTTTTATGAATGGTGGGAATTCCTCCAGAGGATTCATACACTCCTCCTCCAGCCATATATTATCCACCAGAACAGGTAAACATTCAAAACTACCAGTTAAAATAGAGCGTGAGTACCCGGAGACATACATTCGTGCCAAAAATGGTGGACAATCTAATTCTGCCCGCCTTGTCCGTGCAACCTGTAACAATAACACAGATAAAGTGTTTCCACGAGGAAGGTCTTCTTCGACACGTCTGTGAGTCACGTTTCATGAAGACAACAAACATGACATTTTGGTTGTATCAAAAACGTTCTTGGGAAAGACAACATTTAACCCATTTTTAATACCCGTGACCATCCAGAGCATTTCATCTGGGACAATAAACATGGGTACGCTTTTTAAGAATACCATGCAGGAAAATAAGTTGTCGTATTATAATTTTTATCAGTTTTGGCATGAATGTATCTCCATTTACAAATAAACACTCTTGTGCTTACTATGATTGAATCTGTTGTTCATTTTGTAAACTACTGACTTATTATGATAAAAGGTTTTATTTTTATTTGTCACTCGAAATTTAAAAAAAAAACCATTAGTGAATATCTTCCTCGACAATCGAAACCTTTTTTTTCACGCTATCTCCTTTTGTTTACAAGTTTTTATCATACGTTGGAAGCGGAAACTTTAAATGTATAGGTTAGTTTTAGGAAGCGCCATGTCGGCTTAAATTTAATCCTCTGTATTTTGGTAGTGATATCGACCTGTCAAAATCCACAGAACCTTTGCATTTAGTCTTAGCATTTCAATCTTCGTTTTGAGTTCGCCGAACACCTAGGCTAAATCAGCGAGGCATTATTGTGGTGATACCGCTATCAACTTGAACTTCTTTTTTAAAGCTTATACCAGTGCTCTTAGGTAAACATTTCCAAATCGATTTCATCACGCGAGGAAATCCAACCATCTGTCTAAAGCCGCTTGAATCCGTTTGGACTTAAATCGACTTAAAAAGAAGCTTGATCGATTAATTGGCAATGATTCTTCTGAAGGATTGCGTTGGGTTATTTAATTGCCCAAAATTGCCGCAAGCCTACAAGCTCGGCTTTTTTTCCTGATTCACGACATGATACGGGAATCTAAAACCGCCCATGACGCGCCAGAAATAAAATCATTGCATAGCCGCTGTAACTGGAATGTGTGCCAGCATACCCTTTGTAGTGTAAACGCGACACAGTGAAAACCCTGTCCCTTTTTAGACACTTCTTGCTACAATGGAACTTGATTACACGAGTGAATCCATACATAGCTTTTGTCGGCTATGGTGGTTTCCTTCATTACGTGACGGCATCGTCGTTTGAGTGGAATGTTCACAAGTACAGCATAAAACCCCAACTGGAGGTATATATCATAGACTTTATGCTATAAGTACATCCACTTTAAAGCTGATTTCATGCAAATACACGTTTATTATTCATTGCCAGGGCATGGTTTGTTGGTACATAACGAACTTTACCTGGATAGGTTAATATCACTGAATTGCTTTTAGTTGAAACTCTTTACTGCGTAAAGTCTAAAAGCAAAAACGATATGTTATTTGGGAGATTTACTCGAGCTGAAGAGAAAGATAAACATTTATTTTCGGATTCACGTTTTTAAGGATTGGCCCCTGTTCAATATAAACTTTTAGTAAGCTCATTGTATGATTGTTAGTCTGCTGCTTTATCCTAGGCTCCATACATGAAACAACACTGATAATAAGTCCTTCCACATTTTGGCAAACCGTCCCATAGGGTTAGAGTTTAAACAAACGTCAACAGTTGTCCTGATTTCTTACATTACTGACTAACCAGTTTGATATGTTTCTTTCATTTTATTCAGTGACCACATCAATACGAAGTGTGGATACACCCCGTGAACTCAGCCACCGAGCCGGTTGGGGCTTATCTAGAGACAAACAGTGAAGCAACTTGACAGTTGATCAAAAGCGATGAATCCACCTAATTTCGCTTTTTCAGTAATTACTGCCAATTAAAGATACGTATTTGGAAAGAACTTAGCAATAACAGTTCTTTGTGAGAATCAGAGAGCGAAGTCGACTGTTTAAAACAGAAGTAGCCAGTGTGAATGTAAACCACGACTCTGATGTCATTGAAAGGGTTGTTATAACGGTCTTAACCCAATATAGGATCAAAGAAGTCAGATTGAAACATGGAGAAGTTAAAGCTGGCAACTCTCCAGATGAAGCTCCTCAATCTAGCTGATCAACAGTGTTAAGACTTTCACCATAAAACACCCAAAAACATACTTAGAAAGATACGGGTTATTCCTTCAGTCGATAAAGTTAAGCTCATCTAAAGTAATCATTGGTGACAATTAAGCAGGAAGTAACAGGTTACCTTTGATATTGGCTAAACGGTCTGGCAGTGATGAATTGCGTTTAAAGATGTGATAAATTTGATTATTGGATTAGACACGGTTGTGGAATTCATGACGGATAATATAGAATCAATGGATGTCAGATTATAATCAACGGTTTATTACAGCTCAATCGGTTTTCCTGTCATGTGCTAAAGAATGGCGATGTAATTCAGCAGGATAGGGCACAGAAATCAAGATGGAACGAGCCATTATAGTCTCGACTGAATGAATTGGGTTTCCAATATCACCAACTAACAGCCAACTGGCCTACAAAGAGAACAATTTATGTGATTAGTTGGATAGAAATTACAGGGGTGACCGTATCCAGACACGGTATGAAATGATAGATTTAGCCAGTATTACATTGCTTCTTTTTTTCTTGTTCTTTACTTACGAAGTGCAGGCCCAGCAACGTAGCAACTATTTTGGATGCGACACTGTGTCGTCATCAGTCGACTGCGTTACGACCTAAATAATTACAAAGCCCATTCAATTTTTTTTATTTTAGCTCCCTGACTTTTATTATGTTGTCTGTGATTCGTTCTTCACGTTTCTCTTGGTCTTAATGATTTAACCACTTTATTTATTTATCCGATGTAAGACCAACAGAAGTAAATCGTAATTACAGTTATCATTACTGTTAGAGGAATATTTAATGCAACCCAGAAAATCTACGACCGTTCGCTGGTCACTGGCATAACAACCAATATATTGTCTGCGGCTAGAATCGAACCGACGACACCAGATGTGAGGGGATGTATGGACCAGAAGCATGGACTATAGAACATATGCTCAAGACAACACCGCCAGTGAGGCTTTATTATACTTAAATTCTACTTTAAAGGAAGGAATATTGGTTTTGAAATGTATGAAACTATGTATGGAACTATCAAAACGAAAATCAGAACAGAAGTTTATGGCCTATTTGACCGAGCTTCTGTCCATTTTGCTATACACATAATAGAATCTCTGTGGAACCGAAACTGACAGGGTATATCTGTGTACATCACTGACTGTGGAACAGAACCACTAGGCTACTGAACTTATGTTTTTATATTCTGTTCTACTAGCTTATGAGGAATCCACATCCATATGTACTCTTTGTTATCGTAATGGTGTTGTTTTACTTTATTTGATTGTCTCTTAATTACGGGGATAATACAGTTGAAAATATTGAAACGCACAAATTTTGTCTTTAGAGTATATAGAACTGTCCTGCGTACAGTTTCAAAGAAGAAACATAAAGCCAAAATTTGAACTCTGTTTTGATTTGGAGAAGCAACTAATATTGTGTGGATTTATCTTAACCATTTACGCTCTTAATTTATGGATACTACATTTCTATCTCATTCCGGCTATGGTTTTCAAGTGTGTAACTTGTATCAACGTTTCTATCTCATTCAAAATATCGTTTTCAAGTATAATACTAGCATACTTGAAAACGATCTTTGGAATCATAGTATCCAATAAATTCAGATGTCCTCATCCAAATCTTTTAATGTTTTATGTAATCCCGACTTCTCAACGCCGCTTAAAGAATTATTTACGTTAAGTACCGTGTTAACACATTTTAAACCAAATTAGCAAAACACGTCTTATATCACTGTCCATCATATAATCGGACAAGGTAACAATAGACTTGTATATGTGTTTACTGTATTAAGGCATCGCTTACATTCATACAATCTGCATTCCAATCTCGTATAATTGTAATGTTGGTTTAAGTTATTACCAGTTAATCAAAGAACAGTCACAACCAGTATGTATTCAGATGAGCACGACACAACATCAATCAGTATCTTGTAAAGTCTCTATTTACTTTGTGATGATTTCTATTCTACCTTAGGTGAGGGAGCACGTCCTATATTGTCCACAAAAAGTATCTGAATAAGGATGTAAAATCATCAGTTCACCCTTAAAAAGTTAACATTTCATGTTTTGTAAGAAATCTAATAATTGTTTGAATTCTCCTATGACTTTGTCCATTATACGCTTTGTTTGTTTGCTTGTTTGTTTGTTTGTTTGATTGGGGTCTAACGTCGTACTCAAGGATATTTCGTTTGATTTCACACATATACCTGATGGTAGACAAACGGACTCTATCCTGTTAACGGTACATCGAAGTAGGCTTAGAATGTGCAGTCGCTAACCACTAGGCATCGCTGTAGGCCCATTATCCAATTTAGGATATTATAATTTAATGTATATATACTCTTCAGAATATACATGAAGTACACCGACATGTGCCGTTGTCGAAAGCAGGAAATAGTCATTGTACTTAATCGTATACTAACTTACAGGTTGATGTCGTTGCAGTGGGGGGTGGGGGTGAATTTAAGACAGGACATCACAATTAAATAGGGAGTTTTATTTTTTATATGATTATGTATGAAACTATCGATTGTTTACAGGTAGCTTTTCTTCACAACTTTTCTTCCTAAAAATAGTATAAATTAAAGTATATTTATGTTCTCAGCTATAAAGGAACATTAATTTTCAAACAGATTTCTTGAATATAATTAATTCACTGTATCGTGGTGTTGCTGTTTACTCTATGGGAGTACACGGCCGTCACATCGGGGGGAAACCCTAAATACGACGTTATACGCTTTTCAAATTATAAATTTGGCGTTCAATAACCATTTGTACACTTAGTAGACATCCCTGTTAACTTTGCCCTATACTATATCAAAAATAGTGTGGTCCACACTTAGGAAGTGTCAAATGTTATTTATAAAATAAGGTATACATCCTTACGGAATCAACCAAATGCTGTTTCTTGAAGGCCGATATCTTGTCAACCACATTTAATGCGTCACTCGGTATTGGCCAATACTCTGGCCCATGGAAGATAGAAAACATTTTCCTATCCATATATCAGTTAAGGTGCATCATATAAATTATTACTGAAAAAATCCATTGTTAAGGTATATGATCAAATTGTTCAGAACAGTTGTGTTTTAACACATATACCATTATGTGATTACCTCCAATCGGCATGGATTCTTGACGTTGTTAATGCCCTTAAACTGTGTTTCTTCTCTTTAGATATTTGTAAACTCTTTGTTAGGATACGGCACAGAGGTCTCTTGTCCAAATCACAATCATTTGGGAACAAAGGTTACCCCCATACGTTGTTCTCCGATTACCTCTCTCAAACAAATGTATTAACATCAATGGCAAACTGGGCCTTCCCGTGAATTCGCATGCAGGAGTTCCTCAGGGTTCAGAACTCGACCCACTTTTGTTTGACTCTTTATTAGTTACCTTCCCACAAGACTTATTATAAACATTCGTATGTTCGCGGATTTACTCCACCCACAGAATAAGCGGTCTTCAACTTCATCTCCCATAATAAGCCCTCAAAAAACATTTCCTCCTTGTGTCCAAATGCAGAGAATCATCAAAAATAAACATCGACTATAAATCCAATACTGCTAACACGATTGGTTCACACAATCAATACATGGAAAACGCTATTTCAAACGTTACCAAAAGATCATTTTGTTTTTAATAATATTAACTAGGCAAAACAGGCTAAGAGATGATATACAAATCGCTTAAAGGACCGATCCTTGAATACATCGATGTGGTCTGGGGTGTTGTTACGGAAACATAGGTACATAAAATAAAGCAACTCTACAAAGATTATCTCATGACCATTACCGGCCTCACAAGGAGTGCACCATCTCGATGCAAAGAATGTGGCTTTATAGCCATTTAACCTAGACGTACTATGCTCCGATTGAAACTATTTGCGACTACAATAGTCCAATTTTTCAGCACATTTAATTCGCCATGGATTCGCCCGACTAAACGATGATCGAAATCCATACCCATTCGATTCAATCTAAATATTACTACTGTTTTTGCAGGACATACTTTTGCACGGCATCTGTTTTAGATTACAATAATTAACATGTACCTGCTGGTATTAATCCAATAATTTTTAAAACTACTTTAAAATGTGCTGCCCCAAAAGCGTCTGGACTCAATTCAGAGATATCGGCATTCATGTAGTATGCTATCATACGGTTTAAAGTTTAACCATGTAATGCAAATGATTCAATTGTAGCCATTATTTGTTTCTTTATCAAAGACGCAAAACGTTTTACTTGAAATGCATTTTTTTATGCTGTATAAATGTCTTACCTTTAGAATTGTCCAACATCACTATTCTTTTCACAATTTTCCCCTTAATTGTCTTTTTCATAGCTCCCCATACAACTCTTAATAACCGACTGATGTGTTGTTCTGTGCCACTCCATAGTTGCACCGTAAACAGTACCAATACATTCAGTACGGAATAACTTGTGTGAATGACTATTAGCTATGCTCACTGCTCTCCCAGAAAATGAAACTAAAAACAAAATTAACAACATAGCTTTAGATTTAATTGCTAAAGCCACACAAAATAGGTGCACCAATCTTGAAGAGGGTAGAACTATTTTGAGTTTCATCTGTCGATAGGTGGAAGTTACTTCCACTTCAAATACTGATAGGGATGTTGTTTACTTATTTCTGCAACTTTGCTGCTGAAAGATGTACTATATCGAATAGTTTAACAAGAAAAATGTATGTGTGATAATTTCCCAATAGATTAAACTATAGACCATTATTTACTGCCTTTGTCTCACTGTGACGCATGGTGTTCGGGTTTCCCACTTTATGTTATAAATGTTACTTAAGCCTGATAAAAACAGACTTATATAATAAGACCAATCATTCGATTGGTTATTTTTATCATAGATACTTAAATGTTTTACATATGTAAAAAAAAAAAAATGTGAGATGTATTCGCTCAGTTAAAAAAAACGTATGGCAATGAAACAGCTGTCCAAACGAATAATATCTTTGGTGTTTTGTAAAATTGATTGTTTGCTTGATTGGGTATTATGCCGTAGCGGAGGTAGTCTTTTAACTAACAGTGACCTTGCAAAGGGCACTACCCACTACATCACGTACCACACAATGATAATAGAATGGCTGCATTGAGAAGAAATGTGCAAATTCATATAGTCAGACCGAAGAGCCAACGGGTTTCTTGGCACATTTTTGCCCCAAACAGTACGTCATACGAAGCTCCCGCCCGACGTATTGAGTTAATATCAGATATATGTTAAATGACCACTGACATCATTTGGAACCATTGTCACTAAGCCAATAATCGTGTATATATATATAGACATGGAATGCTTTGAACGGACATCTCGATGACATACTTTTGAATAGATTGGGGACATAACTCCGAAACGGTGGTATCACACTTCCACTTTAAGGACAAAACCCATTCGCTGTGATATATTGTCTGATCCCCCTAACCAATCCCATTTGTTGTTGTGAGGAGAGTGGGTCAAATAGGAACAAATCTGCCCGTGAGAGCCTACACAATACCAATACATGTCAGGCCAAAGTACTGCCACTGAGCTGGCGTGCTAAGTCTAATTTGATATTGGTGCGATAGTAATGCTTTAAAGTTAGCGAGAACCCAACCCAAATCAGGACATTATTTTAATAGTAAAGCAAATACCCCAAGCTTTAGCCGGGTAATGACTTGCTAAGATTTATACTCGACACCAGAGAGTTCGTTTCTTGTCATCCGAATTAAGATAAATCTGTATCAGGCTATCTAATTCACGTGTGGTCTAACCAAAACTAGGCGTTTTATTCTTGTACCGTCTAATCAACAAATAAAGTTGAAGTCAATTTGGTTGAGTTCACGGCTCCGCTACTGATGAGTATTTTATTAATTGAAGTCCACTTGACTGTAATTGTCACCTGGAAATGAAATATTACTCATACCCATGTGTGGATGGACCTGACCTCATATACGTCTAGCTTAATGTCTGCTTCTTGTGTTAAATATACCATTGCTTGGATAAGACGATCCGGAATACGAATTGCTGTGTTAGAAGAATTAGAGAGATCCGTTTTGACAAACGTAGGCGATGTGGAGTTCCAACTGCCTCTTAAGAAGAAAACAGTTTCACTCTGCTTTGTCCTATGCGATATTGTGAAACGGTTATTAAAAATGATAATCACACATATAATAGTTCTACGGCAAAGAGCCCGTCAGGTGATTGTGTCGGTACTTGTATTCCATTGGTGTATATCATGACTTTGTGATGTTCAATTTAACAGTGCAATCTATAATTTTAACTCAAACTGAACGTATAAAACTATTTTTATGTCAGCTTCACACCCTGAATGATTTAATACAATAGCTCAAATATGTCATGATCCCCAATAGTTTTGTTCATCTGTGATAACCTTTTCTTGGTGTGACAAGGTTGTGGGTCAAAACAGTTTGTGCACTCTAATGAAACCCCTCTGCCAAGCATCAATCCGCGGCCAATACATATCGGTCACCATACAAGACCTCCATCAAACAAATAAATGGTAAGCTAAAATCCAGGTAGTGTACATTAAGTGCACCTCCATCTAAGCAGAATGACATGAAAATTGATGAGTCAATACCTGTAAGTTATAGAACGCCTGGCACATTAACAACGTGTAATTGAAACTGCGGAGAGTAACATGTGTCAATCATTTCTGAACAGGTTTAGTCATTGTTTCCGAATTTTTCGTATATACCTTTCTCTGTAGTTATCGTGGGTAAGATTGAGGTGGAAATCTAGTAACCAGCAATACCGATTTATAAAAGTCTAAAGAAGGACGACAAATCGCCCTGATGGATTGATATTGGAAGTGAGTGATGACCAAAGGATCAAAAGGTTATTTCATAAGAAAGCTTTCCAACGAACGAGCCAGTTTCATTTTTCATCAAGTCTCAAAATTCAACGAATATTGTCCTCTTCATATTCCAGGCACCAACTCTGAGAAACAGACAATTTTTCACGAACTTACAATAAATTCGAATTAGAGCAAAGGAGAAAATTATAGGTAGAAAGTAGTTCCTTATGCTAATGACTTGACCTTGTGTGTCCTTAAAACAAATTGTATGCGGGAAAAACTGTCTGTGTGCTTGGTCGGTTTCATCAATTGACAAATATTTCCAAATTCTATTATTTGGCACAACAACTTCCAAATTGCAAAAATTTCCATTTTGTTAATTTGAATGTATACATGGCACAGCCGATGGATTAAAACTATTTGTAAAGTTTAAGTTTCGATTTAGTTTGGCGTAGAATTTGTTGGACACTATGCGTTAACTATATTTGATTTGTCATGATAATTCTTTGTTTAAAAGAAAAAGAAAAGATTTGGTAGTTTATGTCATTTATTCGATGAATACAAGGCGATGTTCAACTTATACTTCTATGCTGCTTTAGTGATACTAGCTCAGGACAAATATATGTTGTTTCAAAATAGTTTTTAACGTTTTTCAAGAGTGCGATGGGTGCATACTCATTCGAGTCATCAGTGTGAAAAAAATAAGAAGTTTCTCAACAAAATGACAACGCTGACTGAAAGGAACATGAATCATCCGTAGTCCAACTGTGTGAAGGCCCAAGACCTTATGCCTACTTATCTAAATTGTGTAAGTGTAAATATAATAGATTCCCAGATAAGAAAATAAAAAGCGGACATGCCCATCAGAAAGGAATAAAAACATTTGAAAACATATAGTACACAATATTAGGTAGACTTTAAAATAATGTCTGTAGCCCATCTAACGCGCCTTATCTTGTCAATAAAATCATGGCAAACAATGATTTTTTTTTTTCTTTAATCACTACCTAAATAGAACCAGTGGCTCATTTCATATTGGCCATTGTTTGTTGCAGTAGATTCCCTTATTGTGAGAACTAGGCGATATGGCAAGCCTTTTTATTACCTCTACCTTTATTCTACATACGTAGAATTACCTTTGCATTTATTTTACTGATTTTAATTTTAAAATTTTTTTAAATTTTAAACAATATTTCACATGTGTAAAAAAAAATATTCTACATATGTATAGAATTCTTTGCAATATATGTAAATTATCTCAACATACGTGAAATTCTTTTTTTTACATTAGTAAAAAAACACAACCCTTACTATTTCACATATGTAAATAAGAATGTCACGTATGTAAAATAAACTTTTATTTTACATTTGTACAAACGAGTTCCACTTATCAAAATACTGATAAACTATTTCTCCCCAAGATAAAGGGACTGTATCCAACCTTCGTTTGCTCTCTTATTTCTTTCGAGAGGAAAGCAAAGATGATAAGGGTACATTCCACTGACAGGCTACTCGAAAGCACAGGGTTCCAAGACGAGACATAAAACCATATATATGTATTCTTTAAATGCGATTTACCGCCATGGGTTCAATCTTATTCAGTATTTTATTGTAATTTATAACAGTTTATTTTCCCGCGGAATTACACGTAATAATGTTCACTACGGAACCGGTCGCGGTTGTAGGCATATAAAGGATATGTTGTTTCCCTGATTTATTGTTGTCAGAAATTATTTTTCACATAGCTAAAATAAGTTCATTATGTTATATAGGTGAAAAAAGAATTTCACGTATGTGGAAACCTTCCAAGCTATCACATCACTATCAGGGTACTTCCCATACTATAACATCGAAGGCACCGCTACCACGTAAGTAGCATAAACTCTAGCCCGGAATAAAACCTAAATTATCAAATAAATGTAGTAATGTACTATAATGATTACCTACCTTGTACGGTTTGCTCCCCTTTCAATACTCACATTCTTAGCGAGCGTATATTGTAGACATAAATAATGCCACAATAAGTCCACTTTCCAAATTGTTGCAAAAAATGATTTGAAAAGACCGTGGATAGTGTGAAGGTTCTTTAGTGAAGTGATATGGCAAGTGACATTCCAGTATCCATGACTTAGACCGTTTTTTTTAATGTAGAAAAAAAGATAATCGTTTATTATAAAGTAGCATGAGAAAAGTAGGATGCTCATAAAGCAACTTATAAACCCAAGGTGTCATGACGTGAAACTCTTTCTCCTCTTGCCTCGCTTGTGCCATATATGTGAGGACAAGCCCCGTCTTAGTTCGAATGATCGGCATTACAATGTAGCTCGTAACCATGGTGGCAAGTCCACCCCTGCCTACGACCTGAATAGTGAAATACACTAAACTTGTATTAAAGGAAGTAATCTAGAACTTACATATTAAAATTTTGATAAGCAACAAAGAACAACCAGAATTTGGGCCAATGTCAAAGAAAGGGCGTATCTTTCCTGGCTGTCCACCATTCGGACAGAGGTGATACGTTGTCTGGAAACTGATATTTCTGTGTGATGCTCTACTGTATTCTTGCCTTTCCAATCATATCAATGGTTGACTGGCAGTAAACATGCGAGGTCTAATACGGAGTTTTTTTTAGCTTAATTATCAGCCTTGCCGTTGGAAGATGATACATATGGGGGTACGGGATTAGGTGACATTGGCGAGGCTACTAGCACTGCCCAGCCGGTGTGGTCCCATGCAGCTGTGAGAATATGGAAGCCCGGACAGAAAATGTTTGGTTATTTTGCCAATAAACTTAAATGAATTAAATCTCATTCATATTTATCGATCTTAATTTATGCACACAAAATGTACACACGCAATATATGACTAACACAAACATTTTGGATTGTCAATTTCCAAGTGTCTAATCAAAGACACTGGTACGATAGATGTACAGAAATATTTCATTAAGTCATATAGTTTATATCGGTTATATCGCTGATGTTAAGAATAAAGCACAATTGTTGAAGAGACTGTACTGATTGATAAGCATCCAAAGCAAATTAAAATTATATTGACGCTATCGACTTTCATTAAATTTAATAGCATCATGATGGAACCGCCAAGAATAAGGAAGCTCCATGGATGCGAAAACCCGGAGCAACTATCATGCTTCATTTGGGCGAGATGGTAGAAAAGATGAGCAAATACATGAATTTTTTGACGGATGTTAATGTTACCGCTAGTCAGGAGTAAAAAATGCGACTCTTATCTTTTCATATCTTTTAAGAGTATTTCCAAAGGATGATTATATTAACATCATATATATTTAGAAAGTGGAGGATTTCAAGATTTTAAATATAATTTTTTTTAAAATAGACCCTTGTTTGTAACTCTTATTTTTCTCAGATGGTTAGAGATTTTTTTCCAAACTTGCATATCTTTGAAGACAAGCTTTTAAACTAAAATATCTTCATAGGGTTTTTCTAAATTCAAGTTAGTTTTTGAACAATTGATAAAAATATAAGTAAAAAATGAAAATCTGCCTTTAGAAAAAGATTTGCTAAATATCTTCAAAACGAAAATCAATATCAAAAATCTTCGTGTCGGTTTTTTAGCTATTGGTTTCAAGATTGTCTGTGCCAAATTTCAAAGACTTACTGCAAATAGTTTGCGAGCAATGAACGAGTTAAATGATAAAAACCAAGAAAAACGAAAGCTGAGAAAACAGCATAAACGTATGTAAATGATTGAACTCCGGGTTGTTTTAAGATTACTCCAATAAATTTAATAAACAAGATCTTTTTTATAATTGAACGAAAAGGCGAAATAGAGTTTTATGTATTGCATTAATTTTTTAAATACATAGTTTTAAAACAATGTCTATAAACGGCTGTTTTAACTCCGAAATTTGAGTGACATCATAGTATGTATCTAACAAAGGTAATTCGCAGGTAATCGATATCCCCGCGTGTGCGCCTCCCTTTTTACCTCGTTTTTTAGGTCAACTTGTCGCTCTACCTGACATTCATCAAATTAAGTAGGACGAGTTCCAAGCTTGTAACAAACACACTTGATATAGTACCGGGGAATTCAGCTTATATCATTGCACTTAATGATTGCATTCTTTCAATGATTCGATTTAATCTGTACGAAATATAATCACTGTCTATCGAGTACTAAGCCTGTATACGACATCACAAGAGGGCGTGGCCCAGGTGTAGGCCATTACATGTTTATAAGGATATCAACGCATGTACAATGGGACCAAAATTCAAGGTAAATGCACAAAATACAAGGTCCTATTTCTGTGTAGATTGTATTTGTTGGTGGCTCTATCATTCGGCGCTTAGGTAAATTGATATAACCCTCCCCTGTGTATTTCCCTGAACACATACCCGTACCACTCAGTTCAGTCCATGCACATTTCGTATTAGTTTTTTCACTGCCAGACAAGTACGTTATATCAAGGGCTACAATGCTATATTCCACAAAGAATATGACGTAGGGGTTTGCCAGAAATTAATTTATGTAACACTTTTTTTCGTAAATATAAATGAAGCCAAAGTACTAATAACCCTGTCGTATTTATGCAACTGTGGATTCCCATGTGTTAGGTAATGGTCCCTTTGTATACAGATCACTACTTCCGTTTAGGACAGTATGCCTATAGGGCCTACCCTTATGAGTTCAATGCAGCCTTTCGAGTTGAAGTAGCCCTATAAAAGAGTTTTCCGTTGACAGCAGATGTTGCAGCGTGATATTAAGGAGTTGTCTTCCCGTTTGCACCAAAAACCACCATGCAAAGTCTTGATAAAAGATGTTAAACATCATTCAAATAAACAAAGGAATAAACGTAAAGAGGTAAAGGGAGACAACTTTGTGAAATGCAGTCGTCAGTTGGAGTTGCCAAACTTGATTCACCGCGTTCCATACACTACTATTTCAGAGCAGAGACAACCTGTAGTCGGTCTCTGTGTAACGTCCCGTGTTTGGGCCAGTCTTGTCTTTCTTAGTCGCGTGTGGCTTTGAGCTTGGTTTACTTTACCTATATGGCTGTGAAATGTTATGGTGAAATAACCCTAAATACGACCTTGAACGCAAATCAAACAAATAAACTGTATGGATTGGATGGACCTTTATTGTCTGTCCATATTCGAAACAAACCAGCCATAGATTGCGCAATTTTTGTTTATGTCAGATTAGTCTAACTGCTTTATTTTATTCACAGGTATTTTTGGGTGGGAATGTTCTTGTGGCAGTACTGATAATAGTATCTATCTACTTCAATATCTTGTCCCCGTCACCTCCACTATGCGGCAAGGGTGTTTTCTCCATTCTCTCATATATTAAGAGTTTACTTGGATACAAATCAGAACAGTGGATGATATATGTCTGTGATTTCGGAAAAAATTGTGGAGAATTCCCTAAAAGACTTGATGGAATTATGTCTGCTTATTTATTATCAGTTTTAACTTCCAGAAAATTTGGAATTTATTTCCAAAAGCCTGTTTCTCTTGAACAATATTTCCAACCGGCAAATGTTAGTTGGATTGTTAATCCTAGATCTCTAATATTCCACTCGTGTAATTATTATAATTATATGTACGACTCTGAGTTTCACGAAAGACTTAAAACAGCAGATTTAACTTCGGAATTTCCTGAAGAGGTCGTTTATATTAAATTACTGAACTACCATTGGACTGCTCTATATGAAAACAACCTGTACCGAGAGAAAGTTCGGAATTTGGGGTACACAGCCTCTGGTACATTTCATCAAACTTTTATCAAACTATTTGAACCAACGATAGAGTTTAAGAAAACGATACGGAAATACAGTAATACTTTAAAATATCAGTTATCCACAAAGTTGGTGTGCGTCATAACTGGAAGTGAAACGACTAACCAAGTCAATGAATGGCATGGTTTGTGGGCTTTTCTCGATCAGTATAAGAGTTCATCTGAAACCCGTATTTTGATGACGTCAGAGGATTCAGAGCTTATCATTGATGGCAAACATCGTTACCCCGATCATATGGTTTCTATTCCAGGTGGCTCTCGGCTCATTGATGGCGAGAGTTCTTTGAAAAAAAATTCCAAACTAAAACAAAATCTGGAAATGAATTTTTTAGACTTCTATTCTCTCATTCAATGTGACGTATTAGTGATGATGTGCCTAAATGACTTTGGACGGGTTGTAGCTTTTTCTAGAAACAGCAATGAAGGACTATTTTACTTTCAAAATGGAACCGTTCGTGAAATTGATCTTGATGCTTTATCCATGGATTATACGGAAAAGAAGTGCATATCGAGAAAGGTGAAACAAAGTATTCCTAACAAAAAAAGCTGATGTGAAAATCGCGTACCTTCAAACCTACTAGTTATTATGACCATGTATGTAAGTGTCTTGTTCTCCTAAGCTACCAATCAACAATTTCATCTGTTGATTTCTAGATGAAATATTTGTTTGTGACTTTATTTATTCTAAACCTGTGCGGCATACCTTGTTTGTTTTATATTAATCACGTAATTTCAATGCCATACATGTGGTCATTACCATCTCTTGTTAAGGGTGTATGATAACTATAACAACTGGAGAATAAGATCTATATTCGGGGTTTAAATAAATCGATTTGAAGTTCTAGATACAACTATAGATATATATATATATTATTATTATTATTATTA
>JAVFBW010197427.1:0-10066 GCA_034783835.1 Mopalia ciliata
GGGGGGGCAATTTTATACATGTTTTCTCTGGCTGGTAACACAAATGTGACAAATGGAACCTGGAATCCAGGTTAAAAAAAACTACTTTTACCATGTTTTTAACTGGATGGGTATGTTTAAGTTTGTGCCAGCCTGAGAGAGGGTTATTGCAGCAGATTATACTGTACAACAGGATGGTACAACGACTCAAGAAATGAAGATTTTTAGCGAAAACAAATGAACTGCTATTCTTTAAAATTCATGCATTTACCAAAAATTTACAAAAAAAATTAGAATAAAAAAAATTAAGGAGATCAGTTAAAAGTTGTATGTATTTGAAATAAAGCATTTGGTCAGTACTTGTCTCATATAC
This sequence comes from Mopalia ciliata, assembly GCA_034783835.1. NCBI lineage: Eukaryota > Metazoa > Mollusca > Polyplacophora > Chitonida > Mopaliidae > Mopalia > Mopalia ciliata. The sequence continues at coordinate 353 of JAVFBW010197427.1, forward strand.
AAAATTAAAACTATGACAACAAATCTGTAGAAGCTATGGAAGAATCAACTTTTGACATCTAACTGGTAACAAGGTATAATACCGCTATTACTTTAGAATAAGCCGTGACGTTAACGTTTGACCCCGCAGCTCCATCCCAAACTTTCGTTGAGCGAAATCCTCTGGCACATACTTTAATAGGTCCTTTTGAATTTAGAGTTAAAATCTTGACAAACCATGACCGTCAACATTTTGAGTTGCAGAACCTGGAGTGTTATATGTGTTGTCAAGCTACCTTCAGAATGTAAACAACAGCCGAATCACCCCTCCATCAATAGGTGATATATAACAAAATATGACCTATTGAGGCTATAATATTACCCTGACCAGAAACCTCAACTCAATTACTTCACATTAATACCAAATACTCAAAAAAACAAACACACTAATTTTCTTAGGAACTATATTCGAGGCTAATAAAACGGAAGTAAATAATGGTGGCCATAAGCCAGTTATGACATTCTATGCATATGGTTGTCGTTTGACCACGCAACACAACTATAACGTAATCCAACGTTACATTCAAACAAACAAAAAAGTGACAAAAAGTATTTTCATTCATACTTTGTTAAAGAGAAAATAATTTATCCAAGATAGAATTCGGCTGTGTAAGAATTATACCATGATATGTGTAACTGGGTAAATTGATCTTAATTTACGAAATCCAAATTTGTAAACCAAATTAATGACGTGAAAACTACCTTTTTAACAATTGGCAAAATATTGATCGGTCCAATCAACATATGTCTCTCAAGTAAGCTATAAAATAATAATTTCGAGGCATTATAGGAAAAGAAGCATTGTTGAATATTTTTATTACAAATACTGTACTATAGTTAAGAATTTGCCAAAACATATTATGAATAGGTGATCCTTTACTGCTTTTCGCTGATTGATGTTATTTCTTGAGACATGGGCCACGTGTTCAGTTCACTACATATCACAGCAGCTTTATTCACAACGTCGCAAGCAGGAAGATCATATTGATTCCGATTGATAGAGGGATTGCATGTTTATTCTAGCTAGCTAGCTAGCCTGTTTAGTCGTGTGTTGGCCTAATTATTTCGATAAAATGAAACATTTCCCCGTGTATTGACATTTATTCTGCTATGTTGCCTATATATATTATCTTTTCCTGGAATTCTGATACGTCATATGACTATACTATACTTTGCCACTACTATGTTGCCTACATAAATTGATTATTCCTGAAATTCTGATACTTCATATCGACTATACTATGGGTTTCTATAATTATTTTTATTGCCTATATAACTGAAAGCCAAATGGCATAGAAAGTTGTTTTTCTTCAATTCTCACTAAAAATTGACCATTTAAAAGCCCTTTCTTTATAGATTATGATAAAGGAATTGGCTGTTTCTGGGTTTGCCGGAACCTGGTTTAAATTTAAACCTCAAATTTTAGTATTTTATTAGCTGTTCGTTTGGGCTTTCTTTGATGGAGGAATTAAATTGACTATATGTGGATGGAAATTCTAGTTGTTGTAAGATTAAGATTGACTTATTCCTCTGTTTAAAAAATACTACATATAAAATAATTAGCACACTTAAAATCAACAGGGAAGAGCATTCTTATATTTCTAGGAAACTTGAATTCGGAAGAAATCCATTTCACTAAACTGTTCATCGTATTGAAGGCTTTTTACTAAAGTTTGTTGGTTTCATTGGTGTTTAACGTCGTACTCAAGGGTATTTCACTCATATGACGACGGACACAAATACAGAACATAACAAACAAATCTGCTTTCCATTACACTTTAGCTCTATGAACACCAGGGCAACAGAAAGCAACCTCTTTTCTCGCCTCTTACGATCGACCGAGGAAGCCGAGGGAGTATTCTGCAGGGCCATGGCCCACCCGCTCCCTCACGGGGCTACTAAAGTCCTTACTGCTTTTTAATATAATATTAAATTCGTAGAAACATAAAGATAATAAACTTGGGCAAACACATTTTACCAACAAAGCGAAAAAAAAAAAACAACAGTGAAGATTACAACTATGAACCTGTACCTGTTTTGTGCGGTTGTTTGAAAATCCACAAGCATGATATCCTCGTCATGAATACAATAATCATGTTATCAGTTAAATAAATTGTGAAAATCGAAATAACAGACTTCCCTTAGTCGCCAAGAATGGGCTCTACAACAATGTGTACAATTCATCTATGACATCTGGATACTGATTTCGACCAAACATAGACAGCTGAAAGATTTTAGCCTAAATTTGAGAACTCTCAATGTTAACTACCTGAAATCTTCCTAAACATTAAGACTTCCTGTCCTCAGTTATACAGCAAAATTCATATCAATTGTTTTTATTTTGTCCGAAGTTTAAATCTGTTGTTAATATAAAGAGAGCTGGTCTGAATGAGGGATCATTACATGTTATTCATTGCATTGGAGGTAAGTTCATTGTTTTATTTGAAAACCTCATTTTAATATTATACTTCCCTTAACATTGTATAAATTTTTCAAATTGTAAAATAAATTTCAATATTAAATGTTCATAGATACATATTTTATCTGCATGTTATATACGTTTCTTCCAATTGTTAATGTAAGCAGAAATAATGTTGACATTGTCCCATAGGCGCAGTGCTTTGGATGGAAGGATAAGTGTTTAGCCACTGCAGACTTTGCCAGTGTTCCATTGTGGGCTGCTGCCTGGAGCGCTTTGATTCGCACGGGCAGCGGTCGGCAACTCTGTTCTTGATATGACTGGCCTTAATCACAATTAATCTTGGAGACACAGCCTTTACGGTCCTTGGTTACTTCCCCAAATTCGCCAGTAGCTTCTATGGCTGATTTTAGAGTGGATCTTGCTGAGAAGGAAACATCAATGGGAAGGGTTTGTTGTATGATCCGTTTTAATTGCCAACTTGTTTATCCCGTGCTCTGAGGGTACTGGTTATAGATTATAAATACTTTGTTGAAGTGAGAAAGTTCAACATCTATATTCTCTTGGTCACCAATTTTGTAAGCTCGTTTTGCCCACGTCTGTACTATACCGGTTTTCTCACTTTGTAGATGGTTGGCTTTGTGTTATCAAAGATAGGTCAATATGAGTTGGCTTACGATGCACATACGTGACAATGTTACCCGTACATTAGTGTATCTATAAATTGGAGCTGTTCATTTCCCTCTATTTCCACGGTGAACTTTATCCTAGGGTGTTTGCTATTAAGATGGGCTAATTCACTACCATTATGGCCCAGCATCACAAGTGTATCATCAACGTTACGTTACCAACATGTAGGTTTCATGGGGATGACTTTAGGGCTTCTGTTCCAAATGGTTTCTATAACAAAAAAAGAAGTGGTTATCCAGAAATTTTATAAGGATGCATTTATGTGTCTGAGGGTTTGAGATACTCTGTGGCGACAGTTTTAGTGATATGTTAATCGGTCTGTCAAACAAATGTAATCAAATTTATTTTTAATAAGTTGATATGCAGACATAGTTCGCACTGTTGATATATTAAGTCTTACTTATAATAAATTATCCTTCCCATGTCGAGACATTTACTCTTATATACACATAGGTCATTGTATATTGCACGTCTTTTATTTGTTGGTCTGAAGCATATTGGGATGCGTAATGCGCAATGGCCTGGCCCAGCGTACGGTAATTGTCTTAGTCTCGTCCACTATATAGACTCTCGCGAGAATACGACTATGGTATAAGACCATGAGACAAGACGCGGATCAATGTGACCTTTAACTTAACTTATATTTACTACGAGTTGGGTGATTCATAATTTGTAGCAATTAAATGTTCCAAAAGGCTTTAATGATTTTTATTTAAATCAATGAATAAATTTGATACATACCATTATGAAATCTTCGTCCAAACCAGAAGCTGTTTTCCGACGAGCACAGTGTCTAAGAACCAACCTGTCGACAAAGCCGCAATGAAGACTGTAGTCATCTTCGTCTTTTGGGTTCCACTGGTTGGGTGTTGTGTTGTTGACTATCTACAGAGAGACTACCAGGATAAAGCGGTCATACAAAGATGTGAGTGTTATGTAAAAACCATTTATAGTTTATGACGTTTTGAGAAAAGACCCTACAGTGATGTTTGGATGAATCTGTAGGAAAAATGTTTCTGTCAATGAATAAGTTGTAATGTGGCCTTCTAATTAACGGCCAAACGGTTGCTTGGTATTAATTCCGCTCTATCAGTTGCTCTATAAATTCGATAGAAGACGAATCCGATGCGCTGTGATGTCTTGTAGCACAAATTTGCACAGTTTGTCGTATTGTATCATACAGTTTTCCCGACTGGTTCCATTATAGCTAGTAAAGTTGAATGCTGTTTCCGTTACCCATAGGCCAGTCAGCAATATAATAAGTGTAATAAGTAACACCTGTAATGTTTATCAAACGGGAAAAATATAATTTCTGTAGTCCTTTCTATTCTACATCAAAGAGGAAGACGGAGAAGTTCAGGCTTCTATTTGTGGGAACAAACAAGCGATCAACAATAATAAGAAATAGACATTGACGCAACCAACATCCCTTTTTGAAATATTGTTTTAAAAAAAATTGAACAAGGTGTCAATGTTAGAAAGTTTATGTTTCATTATTCAAAAAATAATTTATTGCTAATTCCAAACGCTTCGAAAATACAAATATAGTTTATACAACCTGGCACTGATAACGCTTTTAATACTTGATAACAGTGAATGAAGGTGTGCGTTAGTTAATTTATGCGGAAATGAATGAATGAATGAATGAATGAATGAATACATGAATGTCTTTGGTTTTATTTGTTCCGTTTTCATCCATGCATGAATCAGTTGAAGCATGGTGAATTACTTTTTTTTTGTATTTCAGCTTCTAAGAAAATGAAAGTGGAACAAATAAAACCCAAGTCTCCGAAAGGTGTCGATAAAGAGAATTTTCAAGATACTAGAGACTCTCTAAAGCCCCAGCGCTTTCCCCTCGGTGGAAAAGGATGTAGGCGGGGTAAGTGTTCTGGTCTTAGCCGCCACAACTGTTGAGCAGTAAAGACATTTTGTATTTGTGTGAATGAAGGTAGGGATATATAAGGGCAATAATACTAATATGAAGGCTCCGATATAATCGGAGAACTTTACTCGAAATGATGATTAGGCAGTGATATTAAATTTTCACGAGTTTTGCTCATCTCAATAATTAATAATAAACTAACTCATTTTGGATTACAATGTTGTTCTCTGAGTTGTTTTGCCACAAATACCATTGTTTCTATTTTATCAGTTCTACCTTTATACTACTTTTGTCAAATTATTTTTCTTTTTAATTTAATGATGCACAATTCTTTTCCACATATGTGACATTTATACATAAGTAAAGTTATACAACAAAACCCAACAATTTCACATATGTGGAAAATAATTTCACGGATGTAAAATAAACTTTTATTTTTCCTTTCAAGGAGCAAGGGACTGTTTCCAGCCTCCTTGTGTTCTCCATAGCAGGGCACAGTCCCAAGTCGGGACAATAAAGGCATTATTGACCAATACATAAAAAATAAATAAGCAAATATTGGGATTAGCCTTACTACAAACCTAATTTGTTTAGGTATGGTTGCTTCCCACTCAAAACTGGCTAAAATCATATCTATTTGATCAATCTTAAATTGCAATATAGTGGGATAAGTATATAGAAGTAATTTGATTAGGTCATATAATTACGATGCGTTCAATGTGACAAGACTAGATGTTCAAGGTGTAAGTACACACCTGACATATACATATAACATTTTGGACAGACATTCAGACGATGATTGGCGATTAGACGTGATTTTCCTGACACCATGTGTGGATGTTAGACATTTTGGGCAGGAATTTGGACAATGTTAATCAGTTTGATCCAAAACAAATTATCTCTTTGGTAACATTCATTATTGCTATGACCAACTTTGTATTCACGAAAGTGTGATTTTGAAACTCCATTCAAGTTTTGGAACTTATTTTTTATGTAAATAAAAGGTATACCAAAACCTCCAAAACAGCTCAAATGAACTTTCATTGTATTGACATCACAGTATCACAAACAGATCACCTTCCTATTCACATTTAGCCCTGAAAGCACCAGGGCAACACGAAGCTTATTTCCAGATGAATCTCGATGGAGACCAGCAGAATAACATTTTCTCCAATGAACAAATACGATCAAATTTGAAACCGGTAGAAAGCAAGACCTACAAAAAAACTAAGAAACTAGAATTCTAGTTTGTCTTGCAAGTTAACTGCTGCGTATCGTACGGCAAGTTTTCTCTGACGGTGGGGGCGCACGAGCCAATTTGGTAGAAACCAAATGCAAGAAAACATATCAAACAATACAATGTAGGTGGATAATAACTCAAATAAAGTTTGTAGAGTAATTGGCTGTGTTAATGAAATCATTTTTTATGTTATTTCCTACATGCATGCCTCAATCGTTTAACTCTGTTGTCCGTTCTTATTAATTGGGCAGTGTATTAATTTATAACCTGCCCAGAAGACCGAACACTTGTATTCGATGGGACGAGCTGCTATGTACATCTGTTGAATGTCTCCGATTGATGGGTCTATTAAACACTATTTTTTCGACTGGTACATTTGTGAAGTTTCGCTGAGTCAGACCATTCATTTAATACATCAAACAACAGCCCAATCCATCAAGTTAAAGACTTTCTTTTTATATTTCAGCTGAAGAGATTATAACTAAGAAGGAAAAATGTGAGAGACAGCGGTATATGTAGTAATTGTACACGGAAGGCGAGACCAGTTGGCTACCTAATCGTCCTATTTGATCCAGATCACAACAACTGCTAATAGAGGATTTGAGAACATTCTAATGATGATAATACACTGCTGTCTATAATAATGTTCACGAGTTGTGTTGATGTCAAAACAGTTCCATATTAAATATCCCTTTTTGGTTAAAAATGCTGCCCATTGATTTGTTTTCTTCGAATGTCATCGTTTCAGTTATGACATTCTATGTATACGGTTGTCGTTTGAGCGCGCAAGACAAATATAAACGTAATTCAATGTTAAATTTAAACAAAACAAAATTGACAAAAAATGTCTTCATTCACAATTTGGCGAAGGGAAAATAGTTATTGCAAGATAGAATGCGGCTGTTTAATATTGATACCATGATATGCGTGACTGTATAAAGTGATCTAAAAACATTTACGAAATCCATATTTGTAAACCAATTGCCAAAATATTGATTGGTCCAATCAACACGTGTCTCTCGAAGTTAACTGGAAAACAATAGTTGCGAGGCATTATCAGAAAAGAAGTTTTGATGAATATTTTTATTACCAATACTGTAATATTGTTAAGAATTTGACAACAGTTAGTATGTATGGGTGATCCTTTATTGCCTATGGACTTTTATTTCTTGAGACATCGGCCGTGGCTGAGGGATTAGCGAGTGCTCTTACTAATCCCACTTCGATGTATTGTTCACAGGATCTAGTATGTCTTTCTGTCTTCAGGTATATGAGTGAGCCATACGAAGTGGCTCCGGCAATCGTCACGATATAATTATGGTTCTTCACTTTAAACTACAAGAGTTTTGTTCATCCTATAAATGTTTAAACTTCATTGATACCTAAGATATTATGCTGGATTTAATAGAACATGGTCATTTATTTTTGTGCCACAATCTTTGTTAAAAAAGGCATTCGACTCGACGTTTTCGTAAAGCCCGATGGAATCGTCTAGGATTTTTGTTTACTGAACACGTGATGGATTTAACGGGGAAAGCGTTTGTACTTTAAGTACTTCACGAATGTACCAGTGGAATAAAATTTTAAACAACGGCATTACCGTGCTGAACGAAAACGTCCAGTCAAGTGCACCTAATGTGACTGTTAATCAAATCTCTCTTGCAAACATTATTTCCCACCACGTTGTTTCATTGACTGAAGAAACTACTACTTAGCCCACATAAATTAACTATTCCTTGAATTCTGATACTTCATATGGACTATACTATACGTTGCGAGTGCTACGTTGCCTACGTGGATTAACTATTCCTGGAATTATATGGACTATACTATGCGTTTCTATAATAAATTCTAGCTATTGTAACATTAATACTGATTTATTTCTCAGTTTAAAAAAATAATGCATATAAAATAATAAGAACATTTAAAATCGTCAGGGAAGAGCTGGCTTAGATTTCTAGGAAACTGGAATTCGGAAGAACGTTTGGACTAACACGGCTTTCTCGAAAAAAACTTAGAAGTCAGAAATCCATTTCACTAAACTGTTCATTGTATTGAAGACTTTTTACTCACGTTCTACTGCTTTTCAATATAATATTAAGTTCGGAGAAGTAGAACGATAATAAATTTGGACAAACACACATTTTACAAATAAAGCGAAACAAAAACAGTGGAGATTACAACTATCTTTCAGAAGTAAATATTTTAAAGATTTTAAATATGGTCAAATTTGATAGTTGCCCTTGATATTTAATTGTTACCTTTGGAAATTGTAATAATGGAAATGCTTTATATCTACATGGTAACTTACTTGTCTATATATATTTCTTTTTGTTTTGTACAGTATCATATCTTTTAAAACACTTTTAAAACGTCAATAAAATTTTAAAATATTTATTCCTATCAATCACTATATACACTAAATACTAAATACAGTTTTTATTATCATTATTATTATTGTTATAAAACTGTACCTGTTTTGTGCGGTTGTTTTAAAATCCACAGCTGTAGCATAATTTTCCTCGACATGAATACAATAATCATGTTATCAATTATTTAAATTGTGAAAATGGAAAGAACAGACTTCGCCAAGAGTGAACCCCACAACAGTGTTCATCCATCTGAATACTGATTTTGATAAAATCATAGACAGCTGAAATATTTTAGGCGACATTTTAAAACTCTCAATGTTAACTACCTGACATCTTCTTAATCATTCAGACTTTCTGCCCCCAGTTATACAAACAAATCCCTATCAATTGTTTAAATTTTGTCCTTAGCTTAAATCTGTTCTTAATATAAAGAGAGCTTTGCTGAATGAGGATTCATTACGTGTCATACATTGCATTATATATATATATATATATATATATATATATATATATCTTTATTAACCTCCAATTTAGGAGAAATATAAATATAAGTTACAGTATAATGTTACATTTTGACATTTAAAACATTTCAATGACAGAAGCTTTGTGCACTGTTGAATAGGAAGTCGACATCAACAAGTTACACCAACTTATACAACTTTAAGTTTCTGTAGCCTACATTTTAGATACATATTGACAACAGTTTAGTTTATGTTCTCCAAAGGGAAATCTAAGCCCATAAATATTAAAAATACAATTTCTCGCGATAAACCATCTGGGATAAGGGACATAACTCTATCATCTAACATTTTCCTCTCGCTGGACAGAGCAGGACATGAAATAATAAAATGATAGGTGTCCTCTATTTCGCCTGACTCGCAAAGTTCACATATGCGACGACTTCTATGCACATTTGGTTTGCTGTTAATATTTAAAGCGTTGGTACCACATACAAGTGCCTGTACTCAGCAGCGAGTTCCCACCATACACAAAATTTATTTTGAGGAATTACACACCTGAACAACTGTAGCTTATTATATAACCTGAGGTTAAACCTCCATTTAGCATGTTCT
>JAVFBW010197438.1:0-10066 GCA_034783835.1 Mopalia ciliata
GAAAACAAGACTTATTTATTATAATGCTTATGTACTTCCACATGTTAATTATTGTTTGTCAATTTGGGGAAATTGCTAAAATTCTCTTCTGGTCAGAATTTCCAAGTTACAAACCACAGTAGCTAAGCTGGTTTTAGATAGATCAAAAAGCAGGTCATCAGCTGAATTATTTAAATGTCTAAATTGGATGAGCTTGGAAGAATATATTTAAGTTTACCAAAGCTGTGATTGTATTTAAATCTATTTCTGGTGAATATTATAATATATGTTCCAATATAATTGTGTTTGTGTTGACAGTTTAAAGTTGGTTGTATTCAGTTTTAGTTTTCTGTGTACGTTTGTGGTTCCTAGCTAATAGTCGTGAATCATTAGTGGCACCTTACAAATATACCAACAAGTGTTAATTGTCCTTAAAGTTTGTTCCATAAAATACCAGAATGAGGATAACAAGCAGTTATTTCGAAGGAGTGCAGTGCTATATTATGGTGTTGTTGTTGTAATGTCCGTCATCAGGAGTGAAAGTGTTTTTAATTCAAATGAGAATAAATTGAAGGGAGTTTATCTTTACCTGAAGCTGTGGAATAAGCAAAACTAGGATGATTCTTCAGGAATGATGTGAACTTAAATGACCCATGTAGTTTTATTCTCCATAACTACATTCCCGATTTTCTAGGTTGAACTGTCACCATGAATGGAGGCTTCGCGAGCAGACACTTTCCATTGACAATAATCTGAATTTGGTTTATCATTTCAATCTTAACTGACTCTTTTATTTGTTCTTTCTGTATTTATTAAATGAACTGAAATCTAAATATAGAAGGAAATGTGCAATTACCCTGTTAATTTATGATGCATATAGAGTACTATTTGTGCTCAGAGTAGGGTTTCCTTATGTCAAGACTGTTTACCATGCTTGCATATTTAACCTGTAAAACCACAACCATAGGTAAAGCCTGAAAGTTAACTGTGTAGCAAAGTATTGTAATTCCTATTGTTTGGTTGGTTGTGATGATTTTATCAGATTATACAGTTAGTAGGGATAGAAATAAGGGGCTAACTGTTAAACACCCAAATCATAGTTTGCCGCTTTGCCAAGTTGTCAGTGCATGAACACATTTTGTCAAGCAACGGTTTTTGGGACTCCTTTTCTCGTTGAGAATAAACTTATTTTCCATATGTAATAAATGCTTTCCTAATTGTTTGAGGGAACCTGTTCAATCTTTAACCCTTAACACCAATGTTTACAAAAAGTTCATGCTAATGACATAGTTAAATTCTTGATAAATGACATCCTTAAGTTACTACTATATGACATAGAGGCCTAATAACCTTAGCTGCGGTCACCTGGGACACTTCCCAGAGCCTATAAAAGCAGGCTTCCATCCATTGAGAGAGGTCAGATGTATGACTGGTCTCAGGGGAGTAAGAGCTCCAATATTACCTGACCCATAACAGCTCTAGACAATACATCCAGTGAGTAAATATTTACATACTTGAAATACGATAAGCTTATAAGATATTGGTGGATGATTAAGTGATCACATTATATATATATATTCATATCTTACCTTGGATTACCATAAAAGATATAGGCCTACAGTTCCCAGTTGGTGGATAATTACCCTGAAGTGATCCCAGTTATCTATATTATATCACACCTTTGGATTACCATATGAGATATACAATTGGTCGATAATTACCCAGAAGTGATCACAGTATATTATATCTCTACCTTGAATTTTCAATCATATGTGATGGCAAATATACTCACCGCCTCACCCGTGAAATACTTAGTCTCGTGCATTCAAATATTAATTTAGAGCAATGCCGCAGTGTCTTATACCTCCTTCAACCCCACCATATTGTTTTGCGCAATGTGTATACTATTTTGAGCTGCTAAGCTGTAATGTATTTATGATTACTCTTGTTAACTGATAATAAACAGGATCAATTGTTATTCAGACCAGTGGTTGTGTACAGATACTTTATATTTGGTTAATCCATATTACGATATCGTGAGCCCTCAATATCCCGGTCCAAGGTTTCACTACTTATAGCGCCATATTATCTATTAACTTGGAAATCGTCATTAAACCCTCGGAAAGAGAAAAGTGAAACTTTGGATGCGGCTAGAGTATATTACACTGGTGTCAAGAAGTGGGATGCTTAATTTCCAATAGCATCCAGCGATTCGAACCTTACATGTGGATTATACGATAAGTAACACAAACCATTATAAGTTCTACAGATATGGCGAGTCCAGATCCTGAAATTGTGTTTAAGCTCCCTGCACCTATCCCGAATGAAGATAATGCTGGATTTGAAATAGAATGTAATGCTGCTGGAGGACACTCCCAATTCTATAACAGAGGAGACCGGTTGCCAAATATGAACACAAGGGAAAACCAGACCCCTTCAATGGTGAAGGCGATTGGGATGAGTATTTGTCACACTTTGAGGATTGTGCAGAGCTAGGGCGCTGGAATGACAGAGAGAAAGTGCTTATTTTAGCTGCTAACCTGAAGGGCTCTGCACGCACATTCTATATTGGGTTAAATGCAGGTGAGAAAAGATCTTTCTGTTTGCAAGAAGACTAAAAGAGAGGTTTGGCAGTAGACGCCATCAAGCAAAATGGCTGTCTATGTTTGAATCACGTCGGAGAGAACCTGATGAATCAATTGCAAAATTAGGTGATGATCTGCGGCGAATGACACTTAAAGCTTATCCTGACCTGGATGGTAAAGCTCAAGAGGCTTTATCATTGAATCAGTTCTATAAGTGCCTACCTGTTGATATGAAGTGTAGATGTTTTGACCGTAATTGTGTCACCATCAGTGAAGCAGTGGATGTTGTGGAGATATTTGAGGCGCTTTTGGGCGATACTAAGAAGAAACCTTTATTTAGGGTTAACAGAGCAGAGGTATCCAGTGTGCCTGAGGAGGCTGAAGATACATCGGTTTCCAGAGATGTTCAGAGTATTTTGAAACGTTTGACAGAATTGGAGAAAGGAACAAGGCGCAGATATCAACCCTTCCGTCAGAACCTTGACAAAAACCGGACCTCTAGACAAACCACAAGCACAGATCGATCATGCTTTATTTGCTCTTCCCGAGATCACTTCTTCCAGTACTGTCCTGTCTATCTACAGTGCCAAAGTCTGATGCAAGATGGCCAATACCAACAACAGAGTACGGGAAACGACCAGCCGTCACCTCAGTAGGCCAGGGGTTGGCGGAAGAAAAAGGGCCACAAACCCCCAGGGGTGCATGTAATCAATCACCTGACTCATTTATTGTTCGCACTGGATTGCTGCGACCTTCTGTTAAACAGTGGGATAATGGACTTTTTGTTCCAGGTACCGTAAAAGGAAGTAGTCAGTGTAACTTCCTTGTAGACAGTGGCTCCACACGGTGTCTCTTGGCTAAAACCATATACGAGAAGATTAATCCCCTTGAAAGGCCAACACTACAACAGTGGATATACGCACTGCATAGGGTCAATGGCGAGCCAGTGAACGTGTATAGATATGCAAGGTTCCATGTATCCCTGGGAGGGCAGTGGTTCTTCCAAGACATGGTTGTTTGTGATATAACAACTCCAGGAATTATTGGACAGGACTTTCTTTTGAAATATGTCAGAGGGATTACCAGACTTTACAACTCAATACTGCACATGGGAATGTGTAAGTGCACATTGGTGGGGAAGCTGAGATGGTGTGCCAAGTGCATGTCAGAGAAAGTTTACAACTACCTCCACATAGCGTCATGTGGACCCCTGTAGACATTCCATTATGTGAAAATTTAGCACAAGTTGAACTGGTTGAACCATCAGAAGTCTTGTTTAGAGATAAGAAGCTACGGTTGGTTAGTGGTGTTATAGATTGTTCACAAAGTAGTTAACCATAGTAATGTTAAAGTAATGCTTAAACCAGGGTTCACGATTGGTACATGTGAATCTTTTTATGAAGATGACGAAACTGTTAATACACTAAATGTATTGAACAAATGTGCTGTAGTTAATGATGATGTTGTCACTATAACTGAACACCTGGATGATTTATGGCAGCGTAGTAAGAGTATGTTAAGTGAAGCCGAAAGCATATGTCTTGCCAGACTGCTAATAAAATACAAAGATGTAATTTCGACCTCATCAGATGATCTGGGAAAAACAGACAAGGCTATTCACAGAATAAACACAGGATCTTCACTACCAATACGCCAACACAACATGCGACTGCCAATAGGGAAACGGGAGACTGAGAGAAACAAAAAATGCTACAGAAAGGTGTAATAGAGCCCTCTGTCAGTGCATGGTCGGCCCCAATAGTCCTTTGCTCCAAAAAGGACGGATCTACCCGATTCTGTAAATGATGTAACAGTGAAGGACGCCTATCCTTTACCAAGGATTGATGAGTGTTTAAATGCTCTGGCAGGTGCTCGCTGGTTTAACTGTATGGACTTAAACTCTGGATTTTGGCAGATCCCTGTTCACCAGGATGATAAAGAGAAAACGGCATTTGTGACAACTTCGGGTCTGCACCAGTTTAATGTAATACCCTTTGGTTTAGCCAATGCTCCATCTACATTCGAACGATTAATGGAAGACGTCTTGAGAGGACTCCAATAGGAAGAATGCCTAGTGTACATGGATGATGGCATCGTACCAGGGGACAATGTTTCCACATCGTTATTAAGATTGGAGCATATATTTGAAACATTACAGCAAGCAAACTTAAAACTGAAGCCATCAAAATGTGTCTTTTTCCAGAAAAGCGTTAAGTTTTTGGGACATATTGTTGAAGAGGAAGAGGGGCGTACAGACCCAGACAAAATCACAGCCATACAAAGTTGGCCTCAGCCTGTCAGTGTGAGGGAAATCCGCAGCTTCTTTGGACTCTGCTCCTATTACCGACGATACGTGCAGGGGTTTACCGCAATTGCAAGACCTCTGCATAAGCTGGCTGAAAAGGGACATAAATTTGTTTGAAGTGATGATTGTCAAACGGCTTTTGAGCAACTCAAAACCAAGTTAGTTTCCTCGCCAATTCTTGGTTATCCTCTTCCTGGAGAACAATTCATCCTAGACACTGACGCAAGTGATAAAGCTGTTGGGGCAGTTTTGTCTCAGACACAAGAAGGGAATGAAAGAGTCATTGCATACATGAGCAAATCGCTCTGTAAACATGAACAGTGCTACTGTACGACTAGGAAGGAGCTACTTGCTGTTGTCATAGCCCTGCGTCACTTTCATTCAAACTATACGGTCAAAGGATAATCATCAGAACTGATAATGCTGCAGTTAGCTGGATGAAACATTTAGGTAACCCGACTGGACAAGTCGCCAGATGGTTGCAGGAATTGGAAACCTACGATTTCGATGTCAGGCATCGTGCTGGTCGTAGCCATGCAAACGCTGATGCTATGTCAAGACACCCATGCAAGGTGTGTCGCCAGCAAGAGCAGAACAATTCCTTGTAAGGCACAGAGTGTCAAGAAAAAGTGATGCAACATAAGGAGTGTGTGCGAGTAACGATCAGGAAAAAAACCCAGTGGCATACGCAAGGACAATTTTAGACATGCTTTATTAGATGGATGGAGCTTCGCTGATATCAGACAACGGCAGCTGAATGATAGTAGTATTGGTCCCATCATAGTAAGATTACAAGGGAAAACAAAGAAAACTCCAAAGGGCCAAAATAACGCCCCCATGAAAATTTATCTTGTTGGAGAACCCATGGAAAGAGTCTCCGTAGATATTCTTGGGCCTTTACCTATTACATATAGTGGGAATAAATACATCCTTGTTATTTGTGACTGTTTTACAAAGTGGACTGAATCTGTGGCATTGCCAGATCAAGAATCCAAAACAGTGGCAAAAGCACTTATTTACAACTTTATCTCAAAGTTTGGGACTCCCCTAGAAATACATTCTGATCAAGGGCCGAATTTTGAATCTAATCTTTTCCAGGATTTATGCAGAATTCTATGTATTAACAAGACCAGGACGACCAGCATGCGACCTCAGGCAAACGGCACGTAGAGAGGTTTAATAAAACACTGGCCAATATGCTGACAATGTACTGTAAAGAAAACCAGAAGATAGGGGATTAATGCTTATACAAGTGATGATGGCATACAGAACCTCACAGCAAAGCAGTATTAAATACAGCCCAAATTTTATGGTTTTGGGGAGGGAAATCAGGATGCCCATGAGCGCTGTAATAGGTTCTCCCGCTAACTTAGAGAGTTCAGTTGAGGTTCAGGATCACATTTCTGAACTGCAGAACCAAATGAAAGAAGCCCATTCATTGGTCCGGACTCATTTGAGAAAGAGTGCAGAATATCGGAAAAAGTATTATGACATCAAAAGTAGGAAATCTCTATATACTTTAGGACAAGCTGTATGGGTGTACAATCCCTCTCGTGGTCCAGGCGTCTGCACAAAACTGACGGCAAAATGGAAAGGCTCATTTGTGATAACTCGAAAGATAGACGATATAACTTACATGGTCAAATATTCATCAAAAGGCGAACCAAAGGCACTTCATATTGACCGTCCGATTCTCAACCCCCGTTCTCAACAACCTAGATGGCATTCTGCTAGAATGCTCACTGTGAAAAGAAGTAAAAGAAATTGAGTTGTGTATACTCTGTAGTATGGATTGCATTTGTTGTTGCGAGTTTTGATTTCTTAGAAAATACTCATAGTAGGGTGCTAAACTCTTTGAAGTCCATGGCCATGGCAGCATGTGTAGTCCAGGAGGGCCTGATCAACCTTATCCTGACTGATGTAACTAAATGAGTTATGTGGTACCAGCATAGAGAGGCTTGTGGTCTCCAATGCATATGTGAGAGGTTGAAGGAGAATCAAAATTTGAAGATTAAGGCAGAATAAAATGCTGAGTTTGCAGTAGTTGAGAAAAAAAAAAAAACCGTATTCAAAATTTTACATTGAGGTATTTTACAGACGTGACCAAATTGCCTAAATAGAAGGTTGACATGTTGTTAATTTGTTTTTTACACCTTTCAGAATGTCGTCCCTCAGATGTACTCAGTGTGACCAGGCATTTTGATCAAAGGGGCTCTTGCAGGAACACCTTATGACAGACACACATAAGAAGCTGAGGGTGATATGTGTGTATTGCCCCAATGAGAAACTGTTTCGATCCATGTATGCCCTAAGAGGACACATACAGCCAATACACAGCCGTCGGGCCAAGAATGTTTCCGAAGGCACATTTGGTGATCTAAATTCATTTTGGTTTACATTATATTCTAGACCACTTGATGGTGAAGGATACCCCTGAATGGGGCAACAAAAAGTCGATTGATGCCAAGGATTTGGTCAGGCGTTTTAATTCAAATAAGAATAAATTGAAGGGAGTTTATCTTTACCTGCAGCTGTGGAATAAGCAAAACTAGGATGATTCTTCAGGAATGATGTGAACTTAAATGATCCATGTAGTTTTATTCTCCACAACTCCATTCCCGATTTTCTATGTTGAACTGTCACCATGAATGGAGGCCTCGCGAGCACCCTTTTCATTGACAATAATCTGAATGTTGTTTATCATTTCAATCTTATCTGACTCTTTTATTTGTTCTTTTTGTATTTATTAAAATGAACTGAACTCTAAATATAGAAGGACATGTGCAATTACTCTGTTAATTTATAATGGATATAGAGCACTATTTGTGCTCTGCGTAGAGTTTCCTTTTGTCAAGACTGTTTACCATGTTTGCATTTAACCTGTAAAACCTCAACCATACGTAGATCCTGAAAATTAACTGTGTAGCGAAGTATTGTAATTCCTATTGTTTAGCTGGTTGTGATGATTTTATCAGATTATACAGTTAGTAGGGATATAAATTAGGGGCCAACTGCTAAACACCCATATTATAATTTGCCGCTTTGCCAAGCTGTCAGTGCATGGACACATTTTGTCAAGCAACGGTTTTTGGGACTCCTTTTCCCGTTGAGAATAAACTTATTTTTAATATGTAATAAATGCTTTCCTAATTGTTTGAGGGAACCTGTCCAATCTTTAACCCTTAACACCAATGTTTACAAAAAGTTCATGCTGATGACATAGTTAACTAAAGTTACTACTATATGACATAGAGGCCTCATAGCCTCTTCTGATTGGTCAGCTGCAGTCACCTGGGACACATCCCAGAGCCTATAAAAACAGGTTTCCATCCACTGAGAGAGGTCACAGATGGCGCGAATAGCCCCGTGAGGCTGCATGCGCCAACCAAATCCAACAAACAAACAAGAGGGGTCAGATGTATGGCTGGTCCAGTAAGAGCTTCAATAATACCTGACCCATAACATCTCTAGACAACTGAATACATCCAGTGAGTAAATATTTACATACTTGAA
Source organism: Mopalia ciliata (assembly GCA_034783835.1). Taxonomy (NCBI): domain Eukaryota; kingdom Metazoa; phylum Mollusca; class Polyplacophora; order Chitonida; family Mopaliidae; genus Mopalia; species Mopalia ciliata. The sequence continues at coordinate 8,383 of JAVFBW010197438.1, forward strand.
ATACAATATAAGACATTGGTGGATGATTAAGTGATCACATTATATATATATTCATATTATATCTTACCTTGGATTATCATAAAAGATATAGGCCTACAGTTGGTGGATAATTACCCTGAAGTGATCCCAGTTATCATACCTTTGGATTACCATATGCGATATACAGTTGGTCGATAATTACCCAGAAGTGATCACAGTATATTATATCTCTACCTTGAATTTTCAATCATATGTGATAGCAAATATACTCATCGCGTCACCTGTGAAATACTTAGTCTCATGCATTCAAATATTAATTTAGAGCAATGCCACAGTTTCACTACTTATAGCGCCATATTCTCTATTAGGTTGGAAATCGTCATTAAACCCTCGGAAAGAGAGAAGTGAAACTTTGGATGCGGCTACAGTATATTACACTGGTGTCAAGAAGTGGGATGCTTAATTTCCAAATAGCATCCAGCGATTCGAACCTCACATGTGGATTGGGATGAGTTTTTGTCCCACTTTGAGGATTGTGCAGAGCTCGGGCGCTGGAATGACAGAGAGAAAGTGCTTATTTTAGCTGCTAACATGAAGGGCTCTGCACGCACATTCTATCTTGGGTTAAATGCAGGCGAGAAAAGATCTTTCTGTTTATTAGCAAGAAGACTAAAAGAGAGGTTTGGCAGTAGACGCCATCAAGCAAAATGGCTGTCTATGTTTGAATCTGGTCGGAGAGAACCCGATGAATCAATTGCAAAATTAGGTGAAGATCTGCGGCGAATGGCACTTAAAGTTTATCCTGATCTGGATGGTAAAGTCCAAGAAGCTTTATCATTGAATTAGTTTTATAAGTGCTAACCTGTTGATATGATTTTCGACCGTAATTGTGTCACCATCAGTGAAGCAGTGGACGTAGTGGAGAGATTTGAGGCGCTTTTGGGCGATACTAAGAAGAAACCTTTATTTAGGGTTAATAGAGCAGAGGTATCCAGTGTGCCTGAAGAGGCTGATGATGCATCTGTTTCCAGAGATGTTCAGAGTATTTTGAAACGTTTGACAGAATTGGAGAAGGGAACAAAGCGCAGATATCAACCCTTCCGACAAAACTTTGACAAAAGCCGGACCTCTAGACAAACTACAAGCACAGATCGATCATGCTTTATTTGCTCTTCCCAAGACCACTTCTTCCGGTACTGTCCTGTCTATGTACAGTGCCAAAGTCTGATGCAAGACGGCCAATACCAACGACGGGAAACGACCATCCGTCACCTCAGTAGGCCAGGGGTTGGCGGAAGAAAAAGGGCCACAGACCCCCAGGGATGCATGTAATCAATCACCAGTGGGATAATGGACTTTTTGATCCAGGTACGATAAAAGGAAGTAGTCAGCAAGACTTCCTTGTAGACAGTGGTTCCACACGGTGTCTCTTGGCAAAAACCATATATAAGAAGATTAATCCCCTTGAAAAGCCAACACTATAACAGTGGATATACGCACTGCATTGGTTCAGTGGCGAGTCAGTGAACGTGAATGGATATGCAAGGTTCCATGTATCTCTGGGAGGGCAGTGGTTCTTCCAAGACATGGTTGTTTGTGATATAACAACTCCAGGAATTATTGGACAGGACTTTACAACTCAATACTGCACATGGGAATGTGTAAGTGCACATTGGTGGGGAAGCTGAGATGGTGTGCCAAGTGC
>JAVFBW010197449.1:0-10066 GCA_034783835.1 Mopalia ciliata
ATAGTTTATAGTATTATCTTTGTAATTCAGTCACTTTTAATCGGATTTAAAACCCATTTGGGAATACCTTTAACAATTTTTGTCAATTGATAATCAAAAAAGATTGTATTTTAAAAAGCAATTTTGCTTTATATTTCACAAAGGCATATTTAAGTATTTATAAAATCAGCAAACCAGGGGAAAATGCAAAGTCATGTTAGGTTATCTCACCAAATTTAAGTGGACCGATTTTAAGGTTATGCGGAAAAAGATTTATACAGCACAGGCCTGTAATAATATGTAAATTATTATTTTCTGAAACCTACAGAAAAAAACAATATGTATTAAAATAGGTCCTTGTCATTTGTAGAGTACTTTTTTTTTGTAAATGTGTTACTTCTTTTATGCCACTAATGTAAACCAGGCTGTTTTTAAATCGAGATAAGCTAACTACATTATTTCAAATATTTTTACTGGGTTTTTTTTTTCTTCAATTTTTTTAGTCTTTCTGCTATGCTAGTATACTAGTTTACTTTGTTATATGAGCCTACACAATACATGAATTTGTCACTTACATCTAGTTCACTACATGTATAGGATGTCAGCTGGCTTCCAACAGCTGTTCAATAATGCTCACAAATTAGGCATTCACAGGTTTTCTGTCTAATTGGATAGTGTTAATTATTGTCTGCGTTCAGTGTTCATTCTATCAGAGCTATATCTTATTATCTGTAACCTACATATGTTTGTCATTAGCACTGCTTTGTTGTAATTAATTAAAAGGCTGTGAATGATTCATCTAACATGGAAACTGCGTTTAGACATTAATATCAATCTTCTTCAAGGAATATTAATGCCAAAGTTGAAATGATATTTTTTAATCACAACTCTTCTCTAAATTTTAAGTTTTATTCTGCGTTACAAGCATTTGGAGGTAGCTGTCTGTTGCCATGGTGTTTCAGATTTGGAACTTAAGGGGATCATAAACACTAACAGGAAGCTGTGTATGAATGATGCCTTAGTATCACTTTCTGTGATTGTCTTGTCTTTATTTGTTTGTTTGTTGCAACTGGCATCTAGGGTCTTTTTTTCACCCATTAGGCCGGCAAGCAGTCCTATTGATGAGTGAAACAAACTTAAGTATGGTGTCCGTCAACAAACGAAAAATCATTTATGTACTGTATTATTTCAGTATGATATGTGAACTTTCAGCTGTTAGTTTGGAGAAACCATTTGAGGTGGCGAGTATTTTCTATTTCCTTTGGTGTACCTCTGGTTAGAAGTAAAATACATTCGTTATTTGGCAGAAGGCTGGGAGCTTCTTGTTGCTGTGGTGCTCTTGTGGCTCAGGGGAAGCCAATTTGTTTGTGATGTCGCTGTATTTCTCCTATCTTGGTTTGTTGCCAGTGGTGTTGAACATGATTTTCTTCACCCAATGGGCTGGCCGCTTGCATGCCTTCACTCGAATGAAATCCTTAAGTATGACATAAAACCCCAATCAACAAACAAATTCTGTTTTGTATCCATCACATACAAGCCATGTAACTAACGGTGGCTCTCAGTGGCCAGTCGGTAAACCTTGCATCAGACATGCAGATTTTGTGCATCCTGTAAATCTGTGGTGTTTGTTAATATGTTGTAGGATACAGGATTGGAGTACGATCGTTATCTGAGGGAGATTGTATCAGTATTAGAACAAGATGAGGAGTTCAGGAAAAAACTGGAGTCCGCTAATATATCAGACGTTAAGGTAAAATTATCACCAGTTGTAACTGCTTTTTTTAGTAGGTAATTTGACATTCATATCTATTTAAGAAATGTAGTGATACAATTTGAGTGGTCAGAAGCTATATGTGATTGGATGGATCAGGTAGTGCTAACAACATTCATTCTATTCAAATAAACCTGATGCAGACATGGTAGAAGTACAATAAAACCCAAGCCGCCTTTGTTAATGATAGTATTCACTGTCAAACTGCCATGATTAAACAATAGAGAAACATTCAATTTTCAAAATAACCAACACTTCAAATGTTATGGATTTGTGTCTATTTACTGTTGAAAAAACAGTGTTGTCATAAAAGCTCTTAAACACGGCGGTGAACACCAATTGTTAGGTAATGAAGCTAATAGGTACAGACCTATGAATATGTCAAATGCTTAAACATCAATATCTTTATGATATACATGTAGGTGGTTACCATTGCCACAATGTCTGGGATTGCATTCCACCAAGTAACCCACAACAAATATGGATAGAACTGGGCATTTAACAACTTTTATGTTTCCATCCTTTGAACATGGTTAATTAAAAAGAAATGAATAGATTTGTTTCAACTTGGACTAAAATTGGTCTGATGGAGACAGTGGAAGGATTGCGTTTCAGTTACCCCCATTTCTATGGCAAATATGACCACCATTGTGCAGTTTTATTAATTATGGACAAATATGTCTTATGATTATCAGAAATTTGATGAAAGATGGCTCATTGTCTTTAAACTAAACTTTAGTTCTTGTCAACAGACCACACGCAGATCACAACTCAGAAACCAATGATGAGAAGCCCCATAACCTTTTCTAACAGATGAAAAAAACAATTTTCAATGGGAGTCTTGTAACGTCCAAAAGTGGACGTTGCAAGCAGTCCTCTGACGTCAAAACGGTCGAGATTCGAAGCCTTTTCAGTAACGTCACAATGCATAAATGCCTTTGACATCATCTAAAAGCTCCCCTATCACAAATGTCTGACGTCAGAGGAACGCTTTGCAAGGATAAAATTACCTCCCTTGCCACTTTCCCAAGACTCCCATTTCAAGGCTGGAAATGGGATTTGACCAAGAAAGCAATCATTGATTTGTTTAAAGACAAAAGCCATAAATAAAGAACTACCTTGCTACTCAAATTGTTTATGAAGTTTGTGACCACAGATGTACAGGAATGTTCTTTGGAATTTTAATGTATTTAATACCATAATAGTTGGGGGGTTTAGTTTATCTTAAGTGTAACCCATGTTCAAAATGTTTTATTGACAGAGTGGAAACATTGCACATCAGCTGGAGTTTGTATCACATCATGTTAGAGAAAAATTAGACGAGTTAAAGAGACGAGAACTTCAAAGACTTCGTGAACTCATCCGCGAAAAAATGAAAACCCAGAATGGTACGGTGGTATTTGAAGCGATAATGTTACGTGGAGGTAGGCATGAATGCATGAGGCCACCCTAGGCCGCTTCTAACCCATCTTTGCTTTCCAACCTACATGACCTAGCCAAGAGTGATTTCATTTTTTTCAAGGTGATATGGTTGACACCTTTTCTATAAAAAAAAAATGGAAACTAGTTATTAATATTCATTTTGTTTTTAGATATTTATACATATTTTGCTTTTCGGAAACCATTTTTTGGGGTTCTGTTTCTGTTTGGAGTGCACACCATAGTAATGGTTTGGAAAGACCTCTTTTCTCCTACAAGTGATATGGTAAAATATTATCTTTGAACTTCTAGTCTAGTAAAAGAAATAAAAATAAAGCCACATTATGTTTTCTCGACTTAATTTCATGAACACCCAATGAGAATATTTATGTCGAATTGATGCTCTCAGGGCCAGGTAGAAGTCAAACTCTTGCAACTGAAAACTCAGTTTGGTTTCAAATTTAAAGTTTTCAAAAATAATGTATTTCAGTCCGTCTGACTAACTGTATGCAAGAATACATTGACAATTTCACAGCAGTTTAAAAAAGTACCTCTTCCAGATTATTTTGTATCCTCTTTAGTCTTAATAGTGTGATATTAATCACATCAGGGTGCGTTCTTTCCATTTTTCTCTCGCGGAGAATTTACCTCTCCTTTAAGATTTAATGTCTTTTCTTAACAGAGTTATGTCCCTTTTCCATGACTTCATTTACAGTACTAAAATATCAGTGCAAAATTCATGGGTAATTTTTTTATGGTTATGGTCCTTAACAGTATTATTATATCATATTTTACATGGTCAAGGGCCTCAAGACAATTTCTCATCAAGTATATAAATCAGATTTTCATCATGTGGCACACTGGGTTCATATTGTTTGTAGTTGCAGAGTTTTCTTAACTCCATTTTTAATCTGAAATCATTTGTTTTTTAATTAGTTGTTTACTTACATGTATATATTTTTAAACACGTATTGAAAGGACATTTTTTAATTTACTTAGGTATGAAATTATATATTAAGTATGTAAACTAATGCTGCAATATTTAAGAGACACTCCCATACTTTTTGATTTTAAATATTTTTTGCATTTGAATTATCAATGTGTGAACTGATTACAGCAATGTATGGAGGGTTTATGATGAAATGCTGATTCATGCTGTGCATGTAGGATAACACATAACATTGAAAAACCAAGAATGCACAGGTTTTATTAAAATACCACCCTGCTTTCACCTAGGACCTTCTCCACTTGTATATAACATTCTAACATTTTATCTGAATTTAAAACTAGACACATATGTAGTGTGTGTTATTGCATGACTAAAATGGAACCGTGTTATTATATTATGTGTGTATGGCAAGGTGAGTGTTGTAACTACATGTTGTTTGGTGTTGGCATCTGTGATATCTGCTTCTAGTATAAAGTGTCCTGTTTGCAGAACATCCCCAGTAATCCAAGATTGATGTAACTAACATGTCTGTACACACACTTTCAGTTCTGTTTGTCTTTGTCCGATGAGCAGTTGGAAGAATGTAAATTTCTTTACCTTCAACTGAAATCTGTTTCTGCAAAAATCTGAAAGTGTTTGTTTGATTAGAGTTTAACACTGTGCTTTTTGTTACTCACATGGCATGCCAGCTGATGGGTGAAGGAAACCACCATCAACGTCACGTTAACATACAAAGACAGGATAGGACAGTACTAAATAGTTGCTACTAACATGAACCGATCTGTTTAAGGTGTCTTTGTAAAGACCTGGTGTGATGTCCTGTATTTGTCCTGTCTTGGTTTTACCCATTAAGCTTGCATTCTGTAGTATGGGAGTGAATTAACCTGAAGTGCTAATCAATACAACAAATGCTCCAACTGGCATATCTTTATATTGTGCTTGTATTGTGCCTGTCTGTGTAATTTGTTGTTATGCGTCAGAAACCTTGATCTAAAATGATTTTAATAATTGTAATGTGAATCTCAATCTGCTGTTGTTGAAATTGTGTAATTATTAACTAATGCTTGTGTGCTTCTTCACACTTACAGAAATTTTTGTTAAACATTTCTAAAGAGGAATATTTATCAATTTTTGTTTTTAATTACGTTTGAATGATCAATTTGTCTTCTTATTGTTCCTAAAAGTTCTTTTTGATACAAAATTATTATCAATATTAAGTGTGTAGATTTCATTAAGTGGAAAGTCATAATCAGTGAATACCCCTGACAATTTCTATTGGTATTGTAGTTAATACTGTAGTCAATTCAATTGTAGCTTTTGTTGTTAAAATTACTTGTTCAATATTTCCGAGACTGTATTTTTAGATGATTTAATATTATTGTGAACATCCTGCTTATGTTATGGCAATTAAATGTATTAATATGTTTTATTGTTTAGGTATTGATGAGATGGACAGGAAAGGTCCTGGTCATTTAGATTTAGCCAACCCTCACAGTTTTGAAATTGAAGATTTGAAAAAGTTGATTGCAAAGGTAACACTCATTTTTCATGTCACTAGCTTTAATTGGGGGGGGGGGGGGGGGGGGATGAGCTTAAAGTGCCCTGGTGCTCTCAGTGCTAATGATATATTTCGTGATGTCTTTCTATAGAATCTTGTGATTGTCATGTCATGGCTTGTGTTTGTTTGTTGATAGTGACTCGGAGGGTGGTTCCTTTCCACCTTTGGGCTGGCACGCTCTCAGTTCATTGAAATACCATTACTTATAGGGCAGAAATCTTCAGTGTTTACACACAAAGTTGGGAAGCAGATATGTGATTGGTTAATTTTGCAAACCAATCAACGTCATTTGCTGACATAAATTCTTAATTCCGAAATGCAAAACATGATTTGTTCAGATCAGTTTTTAATTATATTAGTACCGTTATGGGGCAGTGTAAAACTCCAAACAAACAAAATTTAAAACCCAAGTTACTTTTTTTATGAGCAGTAGAGCAGTCATGCAAACTTTGTGTGTTAACAAATTCTTTGTAAGCCATTGTAATTTCTAACCAAGCTGGGTATCAAGATTTAGCTATGTTCTTATATCCTGTCCTCAACTCCTGATAAATTGAACTGTGCCGTAAACATGGTCATTTTAACTGTCATTCTCAGGTATTTGGAGGAAGCTTCATTTTGCTCTCAGAGATAGAATGCAATGTGAGGTCAATATGTTTGTGTTTTCCTTGTATTGCATCTTGCTATAGTGTCTGGTAATTGTTTGTTGCCAGGGGTGTTGAGGAAGGTATCCTTCTCCCATCATCCCATCTTTGGAATGCCACAGAGTTAAATTATGCCTTATCTGTAAAGGTCAGGCACTCTTTTTTTTTCCAAAAAAGCCAAACTTTTTTTATATTGAAATTGTTTTTCTTTTTACCAACCAGACAACAACTGATTTAGATGAAATGGACCGGCAGAGGAAGCATCAGTTCAAAGAATATGAAATGAGAAAGGAACATGAACGTAAAATGAATATGTCTCATATGACTGAAGATGAGAGGAAAAAAGCGCAAGAAGAATTTGAGGCTCAGTTAGCGAAACATAAAGAGCATCCTAAACTACACCATCCAGTGAGTGTATTTCATCAAATTAATCTTCAGAGCACCTGTCAGAAAGAACAATTATACATGACTAATTTTCTGCAGTTTATAATTATAACAGTAAAACAATATATAAACATGGACTTGTTGTCATCGACTCGACAGTCTTTTAGGCTGCTTTAGTCATAAAACATGCACAAGCTTTTGGGTTAAATCACTTCATTTGCAAATAAACAGTCAGCTCACATTCAGTGTGTACAATTTTCTCTTTTTTTATATTTTGTTCTTATCGTTGTGTTTTTTTTGTTTTTTTTTTCAGGGTAGCAAGGCTCAATTTGAGGAAGTCTGGGAAGAAAAAGATAAACTGGAAAAGGAAGATTTTGACCCCAAAACATTTTTCCATCTTCATGGTGGGTGAAACAATTTATCTCTCAGCTATGGGAATACTTTCCAAACATACCTGGCATTCATGTAGTAAAAATGCTGCTTGCCAACAACACTACATCAATTTCTTGTTTCTTGAACGCTAACTGTTTTAAACTTTGTAATATTCATGAACTACTGTAAAAGACTTGCTAAATTTGTTTTTCTGAAGAGCATTCAAAATGATTGCATACTGGTCTCCTCTGGAATGGGCCAGAACTCAGAAAATGCTCATTAGCTACTTTGTTGCACTGTTGCCAAGGAAGGATTTATTCCATTTTTTTAGTAGCTAATGAACAATTATTATAAATGTTTTACCTGCTCCTATTCTGTTTGTGTTCGCCTTGAAACTTGCCAATGTTTGTTGGCCATGATGTTGAAGTTCAGTGGTAGTACTGAACACACAAATCTAACCAACATGGCGTCCGTGGCTGTGGCTTCGTGGTTAGCAGGTGCGCTTACTGAAACTACTTCGATGTACCATGCCTAGGATCGAGTCCACCTGTCAACTCTCAGGAACATGTATATGAGTGAGTCACCATGCCTAGGATCGAGTCCACCTGTCAACTCTCAACTCTCAACTCTGCAGGAGTGGTTTTTACATGATTTCCTCCGGTTTTCCACATTAAAATGGCAAGGAACAGTGTGAAGTGGACAATCTGTCATAATTTAAGTAAAATACCCTTGAGTACGACGTTAAACCCAAAACAATCAAACAAACGAACATAGTGATGTACATTTAGACTGGACAAATGACAATTTTTTTTTCTTAATTTTACAGATTTGGATAAGGATGGTATGTGGTATGAAGATGAAGTCAGAGCTCTTTTTCAGAAAGAGGTAGATATTGTCATTGTATTATAAGACAAACTTTACCCCTTGGAGATTTAGTTACTTGTCTTGTCAACCACTGTTTTGTGTGTCCTGTGTTTATGTTTTTGATCAGTGAAATCCAATATGGTTTTTTTCATTCATAGATTTTTGGATAAATTTAAACTTTGAAAAAACAGTGTACTAGTGTGTGGCTATTTTGCCCTGTTGCTCTTCAAGGTGGGAAGGTTGTGGTGGTGGCGCATACTGTAAATACTGAGGTCTCATTATGTCAGTATTTGATGAGGCCATTATAAGCCATCGCTCATAATGGTACTTATTTCTCGTCAAATTTAGGTTTGGAGGGTTTCTTTCATCATTTTTTGAGGTAAAGTTTTCTTTCCTAGGCAGTGAATGGACTCTTTTGTTCACCTATTAAACAAAGAAGACCTTTCAAATATGGTCTCATATATTTCTGTCTATTGTTTATTAACTTTATCTCTGACTATAGAACCAATAAAAGCTCATCCAGCATTATCAGAAAATAATCTGTGAACAGGACACTTTAAAATATTTTTGAAAGGAAATAAATTTCCTGCCTAGGACAAAGCTAAGCTTCTTGTCAACCACCACTTACTGTCTAATGGATGTATAAGTGCCAGTGTCTGTTGGAATACATGACAGTCAATCTCGAGGGCTTAGACAGCGGGATGTCCACCCATGCTTTGGTCACCCTGAATTGAACAATTGCCTTATTTGGACACTCTGTTTTAAGAAACTTTAACATGCAAAAGATGGGGAAACCATAACAATTGGACACCCAGTTACTTAAATGGCGAAGCAGTATGACCATTTTTGGCCACCATATTTTTTATTCTACCTAAACCCCTAAGTCAGTCATTTGAATAAAATATTTATCATCACTGTATAAACACTGATCTTTAAAGGTTTTTTTGTTTTACATTTTAGCTGGATAAAGTTTATGATGAAGATGCATCAGAAGATGATATGATGGAAAGATATGAGGAGATGAACAGAATGAGGGAACATCTTGTCAATGAAGTGGATACCAATCAAGATAAAATAATCAGTTTTGATGAGTACATGTCTTATGTGAAAGGAGAAAACTTTGATAAAGATGAGGGCTGGGATGTAAGTCAACTTGTTTTTTAATATATTGAATTCTATTGATTTGATTTGATACTTTTATTCACCACAGAAATTTATATAATATACAACTATTTGTAAACAATTGTGGGCAGGAATAAAGTCCCGAGAGGACTAATTTTTTTATACAATTAAGCATAAAATGACTTTTACATCTACTCTTATTTTTGCTGTCTTTTCATTATTTTTTTATTTTTTTTGTCTTAAGAAAAAATTTCATTCAAATATTGGGATTGTTATGTTATTGGCGTATTTTATAGCTTTATATGTGCATTTATTCAGAAATGAGTGAAATGCCTTTAACAGACCCGTGCTCTAATTTTTCTGGTAGAACCTTTAACATTTGTGGCTTTGTGAAAAATATAGCAAAATTTCTTTAAAATATACAATCTTCATCGATTATCGAATGACAGAATTTGTCAAAATCAATGGCAAAATGCAAATTCAGAGAAAAACTGTCAACAATTTGGGAAACCTAGACATAGGTCCTCTTAAATTAAGTTTGTATAACCATGAGGAAACCCTGTTCTGTCCGTTATTAGGTCTGCTTTAATAAGTATGGTGTAGAACACCAGCCAATCATGTAACTTTTTTTAATGTCAATATGTCTACAGACCCTTGATGAGGAGAAACAGTTTACTGATGAAGAGCTGGAAGAATATGAGAAATTAATGGCACTGGAAGATGCGCGGATGGGAGATGTATATGAGGGTCATGCTCAACCAGGAGAAGTTCATGTAAGCACCTATTTAGACGCAAACAGTTTTTTTGTGTAGAATTATACATGTTTTTGCAATATATTAAACTTTTCCGTATGATCTTTAACGGGGAAAAAAAATCATAGTATAATTGAGAAAAATGCACCGGAGCTTTGTGACACAGAAAAACAAGGTGTCCTGACATATGTTGATCAGTCAAAAAAATCCCTGCTGGTGATGGAAGGTTATAATAATGGTTTCTGTTCACTGGAA
>JAVFBW010197460.1:0-10066 GCA_034783835.1 Mopalia ciliata
TATAAATGTGACAACCATACGTCATTCTTACTAAAAGAGTTAATTAACAAATACTAAGGAAGAGAGAACCGGATTAATCTGTCATTTCCGATGAGATTTTGTTTTACGCCCTCGCACTCTCTTGAGGGAATCCTACGACACGGATTAATTTAGAAACGCTATTGATCATTCACGTGATTCAGGTGGACAAATTCTCATTAGATAGCTTTGTCAATCAAAAGGACAGTAATATAGTTATTGCTCTCTCAATATGAGAACGATACGTCAATGTAGAGACAGGTTTAATATACATCTGGTTTGGAACAGGGCACCATGTAAAATTAACATTCCCTGGAGAGAAGCTGTTCATACCTTCACAATTTATTTTGATACATTTATTCTACACGGAGTAATGTAAAGACAAATAACTAAAATAAATAAATATGCAAGCTTATATATAAAGAATGCACTTTATCCTACATGTGGGGAGACTGCGTCGTGTCTCAATTGTACATTAATTAAATTGATCAGCCCTCTGTTTAATGCCCTCTCAATATGTATTTGTGCTTCTAAGTATAGTTTATATATAAAGAGTGGATTTAAGACAACATGATGTTTCATGCGTATATGTGTGTTTGTTGCCGTTTGTTGTGTGGTTTTTTTGTTCGTTGCCCCGGGTTTTATTTCCGATTTCATACCTGTTACCTTTAAAGCACAGTCACCATACAATACAAATATCCTGGAGTACGAAACTTCGTCCAAACAAAACAGGTTGTCTAATGATGAAGCGTCTTTGGTATCTCACTCGAAACGGCTTGTCGACGAATTCTTTCTTTCCTTTAACCAATGCTTTCAGAGAAAATTGACCTGATCACGCTTCGAATGTAATGTGACCGAATGAAGTCCGTGCATGCATTGTATTTACAAGACAAATCTAATGAGAAATATATTTGTCATCTCGAATATGTGCTTGTGAAGCATGTTTTATAATTGTGTATCAATCACAACCCGTCCAAGCGAGATGTTCAGTTAGTTGTGCGGAATGTTTAATGATTCATTATCAAAATGTGTACAACCCCTTGGTACAAAACTTTGATTGTGACAGTAAGCCGCCTAACCTGACTGGGATTAGCCCTGATCAACACTACTGATATGAATAACAATTTACCTACGTGTTGTGTTGTAAATTAGCTGGCAAAACATCAGATCAGTAGCATACTTGTTTATGGTATGGCTAATTGGTTTTGTCAAGATGACCTGTTAAGAGGATCATAACCCTGCGTCAATGAGTTTTGTAAGAAAGCCGTCTCCAAATTAATGAGCCATTACAAGATAGAGACAAAGCCAGTCAACACCTTGCCATGAGCTCTATTTTGAAGAAATTTATATCATATTTTCCCAACGTTGGTTAAATCTGTATGCTGTTTGTGGTTCACATCGAGTATAGCAAGGCGACATGACTAATTGAAAATATTTTCTTAAACTCAATCAATCAATCAATAAATCAATCAATCAATCAATCAGCCAATCACCCAATCAATCAATCAGCCAACCAATCAATCAGTAACTCAATCAATCAACCAGCCATTAATCAATCAATCATCCAATCAATCAATCAATCATCAATCGATCAGTCATTCAATCAATCAACCAGCCAATAATCAATCGATCAACCACAATCAACCAATCAATCAAATAAATATAAACAGTATCTCCTTCTTTGAGTTTTGACAAGTTTTGACAGATTTTAGTCCAAATGATTTTTCATGCCGAGACCCTTCCGGGAACCCACGACCAAAAACAAATAATTATATCAAATAGAAAATACAACCTTCATTTATCACAACTAACTTGTATATTACCTGTTTGCTGTGATCGATTTACATCTTGTGCGTTCGGAATTGTCAGACCTCAATCAAATGTAAATAAGATTTAAAAATCTGCCTGTGTTTTGTTTGTCTCAAGGCATAACCAACGATTGCTTTGAAAAATTGACCAATTAGAGAGAAGCCTTGCACACATGTTTTCTTTAGCGCAGAATATTTCCGCTGACATGCCAGAGTTAAGCAAGTGGTATTCTTGTTTTCAACATTGCTTACATCGAAACCGTTTTGTTTGGAGTTCAATTGGATTACTGACCCTGGCCTTTCGTTAACCCCAGAATTCCTGAGGGAATGCAGGTCCTGACGTCAAATCTTAACTGGGAAGAACAGTTGAAGACTTCCATAACCCATTTACGTCAAAGTGGAACACACCTTTGACGAGATGCTATTGCTATTTTAACAACATCAATTTAGTCATATCCCTTCTCTCCAAGGAATAATAATGACTGCTAGTAAGAGACTTAAATTAAACCCATTACTTACTGTCCATTTCAACAAGGTTTTAACCACCAAAGAAGAAATATGAACGTTGGCTTTCTGCAAATATACTCTATAAGATTCCAGTGATGTTTTAAATATAGCTGTAATATTATTGGTGTGTTTATTACATTGTCACTTGATTTGCTTGATTAAGCAAAAGGCAAAGAGTAGCCGATCTATTTCTGTGATGCCTCTCTATAGCGTCCGGTGATTGGCCTCTCTTGCCTTTGTTTGATACCATTGACGTCTGTTGTGGTGTTTTCCTTTACTTATTGACCTGGAACCATGTCATACCAGCGGAATAGCCTAAAGTAAGGCATTAAACCAAACCCAAAGAAGCAAACTTCGTTACAGTTTTCTGATCAATCGATTTGCGTCCTTTTTGGTGGCAGATGTGTGTATTTTGGGAAAAACTCCATCATTTATCACCAACTTTATTCTTTGAGAGGGGACAAGTTGTCCAATGCCTCTTTAATAAAATAATGGATCAGATGACGCCACTGATGTGCGGTTAAGCCTGTTTTCGACGGATGCTTTTTAACTTTCTGATAAACCGATCGTCATCATCCCCAAATGTTACACTTTGGTTGAGACCCGTTTGTCCGATGCCTCTTTACATTAAATAATGGATGAGATGACGTCACTGATGTCTGGGTGAGCCTAGCTGTCTGATTATACTATGTAAGAAATGTTTTCTTTTTATTCAGCTTCGCTGATTGCAATGTCGTGATTCAATTTGACAATGCCTGAATCTTTATCTGCACTGAATATTGATTTTATCCCAAATTAATCTTAATTGCCATAGTGACGCAATACCTTCGGTATTTTTTCCCATGGTAATTAAGACGAACTTCTTCAAGTTCTATGTGATAAATCACGTTACTTCATGGCATTGTCTATAATCCCATGTTACAAATCAAAGTGTTAGACGCCTCTAGAACCATCGATTCACAGCGGAGGCAACGTATATCATGACACTTCATTGGTTATTTATTTGATATATAAACCACAGTTTGTAGAAAAATTCTACATATGAATTTCGACTTGGTTGATTGCAAATCGTCTCTTGGACATTTCCAAAACAAAAGTTAATGTTTACCACCAACGAGGGGGGCCTGTGAACATCTGTTTATTTGGGTTGGACCAAACTGGTGGTTATTAATCAGTTCAAGTTGCTTGGGATTGTGTTAAATGACAGATTGTCTTGGGTTTTCCCTATATCTTTTTTAATCTATAAAAAAATCAATAAAGCACTGGTGTCTTGAAACACATGCAGGAACACTTAAATAAAAAAGCTCTTCTTACATTGTATTACTTTTCAAATCACCCTTATCTTTCTTATGGAGTCGCCCTATGGGGATCAACTTATCAAATCCATATTAAACCCCTTCATCTTCTCCAAAGCAAATCAGTCCGTATAACCACTCCCTTGCCTAAACTTGCCCATACCGACACTCTATTTAAATCTCAAAATAGTCTTCCCTTCTCCATAACTTTGACGCTTTTCTGGCTACTGGTTGGGTTTCTATTTTCCAGACAATCTGCTCTTTAGTCCTATCCAACTAGAAACTCTATAAATCTTTACAGACCTGTTCTCGATTCTAACATTTCGTTTTACTCTCTCTCTCAGAAGCAGGGCCTGGAGAATGGAATAGACTGCCAAATGAACTTAAAATAACTTTATCTATGTCTTTATTAATGTCTAATCTGAAGGATCGTCTCTGCAAACTAATAAGGAACATGGTCTTATGCAAGAAAACTAGCGATCTCTGCCATACTTGATATGCATTTCTCATTATTTTGTCCGGGGTTATGTCAAGGCTTGAAAACGAGCCTAATTTTTTTCATCTTGTTTTCGGGTGTGTGTGCGTATGTGCGCGTATTTAACTGAATACTACAAGATACAAAAGTCTATTTTATATGTTGTTTCTATTTATCCACATGGTTGTCACGTAGATATGCCAATCACTTTTTAAGTTGCATCAATGACTCTATCATTATCAAACAAATGTTATGTTCACAACAAACCGTCTGTCTAGACGTAGAACAAGTCTATGTAGACATTACTAACGTTATCACTTGTAATTTGCACCATTATTCACTATTTTTTATGGTTAATAAATACTTAACTCGACTCAACAGTAGTTATATACAAAGAATCTATTTCTTTTGTAATCAAGTAAATTCAAGGTAAATATATATTTGTTTGTCAGAATCAGTTTATATGCGCAACCCAAAGGGTAAAAAGCACTTGGTAATTTCTTTATTTTATAATACCTTATTTTATTATGGCTACGTAGACCTGATATAGTTGTTCAGCGAACCACGTAAAACTATGCCCCTTTCACAACACCACTGTCCTGTCTCCCAATCAAAATCTGGATAACACAAATGTTCGGTGTGAGTTGCATCCATGCTTGTTCCCAGGATAGGCACAATAAAAGTCCCATCCAATATCCCACAACTCTTGGAAATCAGGTGCGTGCTTGTTCAATAAATCGTTCCAAGGTATGTGATAAACGTTTTTTGTCAGTTCTACAGCTAGTGACAATATAATTTCATATTAATAATTTCCAGCCGACTGATGGAAAGCCCGTCAATATCGCTACACAAATATATCGGTTTCTCATGGTGAAATTGTTACAAACCAGCCAAGCGACAAGAATCAACATTCTTTGCCAGGGGGCGTGTCTTTGTCTTTCGTTTGACATCTTTATTGGTCAAAAATTATATCATATCGGTAACTTCTGTCGTTTCTAGCATGCCATAAACAGGCTGGGTTGGTACTCGACATGACACTATTACGTTGGGAACAGTTTAGGATCTGGAGTGTTTGATAAACATGGAATATAATTTGCTCCCTTGAACATAAATTATTTAAGCAAATGTGGAGGAATAAATTCATTAAGATGTTCACCGGGTGAACCCAGAGCCCACACAATATAATTCACCATACCGAAATTCACCTGTTGCATGCATGTTGCCCTGTGCTCTCAGTGTTAAAACGCAACATGAAGCTGATATGCTGGTGTTGTCATGGAATAAACTGACTGTGTCTAGTTATAGTCCTGTGTTGGTTTTCGTTTTAGTTGACAGTAGGGTTAGGTGTGGTTTATCCTCCCGTTGGATCGGCGTTAATCCCGAATCAAACAAATCACTTGAAGTGAATCTAATATCTGAGGTGTTCAACCCACATTTTAAATCCTGTCACGAGCAATCGGTTAAGGTGTTGCAATGCGTCTTGGAATTGAGCGTAACAGCTGACTTTTTCAATAAAATCAAGCCGTGAATCGATTGTTTTAGAGTTATATTATTTGTTTTAGTTAATATGTTTAGCTGTCTCTGCACGACACACATCTAAACCATTGACTTGCAGCACGGTACCGTAGACAATGCCGTGAAATCCTTTTGTGAAACAGTACGCAAGTGGATGCATCTTACCATTGTTTGGTAGAATGACGGCATATATAGCTTGAACACACATAGACAAGCAATTAACGATTTTAACAGAATCTATCAGATAGGCTTAGAAACCCACCAGTAGCGTCATCTCATCCATTATTACGTGTAATAAGGCGTTTGACAAAATCACCCAGATTTATAATCAATGATAGGGTCAGTATTATATCAAATACCATGTACAACATCTTCTTCCCTAAACGATCTTAATGGGTTTGCAATCAAATGTAATCGATCGTCGAAGGCAGGTTTACAAGCAAATGTAATCGATCAACGAAGACATTGAAATATAAGTACGATTAGTGTTTCTTTGTTTCATTGGTATACTTAAGACTAAAGATTTAAGACTTCAACATAAACTGCTTCAGATATTGAAATTAATTCTCGACACACAGCTAGCTTTCACAATAAATATCTTGATACACGGGGTCGTGTAGGCATGTTTGTGTTGAGGTTGATGGTGGTGTTGATCACTATAGGGAAAGTTATTACAGTGATGGACAGGCAACTATCAGAGGCTTCACGGCAATTGGTTTGCGTATAAAGTCTATAACTGACCAGATCCTTCACGATCAGATAGTAAGTAGACAGTTTGGTCTGATTACTAATACTCTCTCCTATATAAACCCTTAATCGGATTAAACCAGTAATCCAAAATGGTAGATAAATAAAAACACACCCTCTCTTAGCTCAGCGATCTATTCGAAGCTTCTCAGCCCTTGGTGAAGTGTGTTTATGAAAACAGAATACACAGGTGCGCCCTCCGGTAATATTACAGTAAAGGGCCACACACACAAGGCACTAGAATGTTAAGTGTTTTGGGTTGAAAAAACAAAACAAATCTTCCTACATACTCAATCAAGCTAAGAAGGTCATAAAGTGTTATGTGTTTTGCTTTGAAATAGAATAAAACCTTCCTTCAGCGCTATGTTTAGAGAACAGGTATAATATTGTGGTATAATCCTTTTTTCAGAGGAAAAGGTAAATTCAGAATCGAAGTTTGTTGATCGTTTCGCTTAGAAGCGTCACAGCTTTAAAAAAGAGCACCGCGTCTTAGTAGTGTATTACAGCCCCGGATAACAGACGATTTACGAATTTAATAGTGCACCAATTATGTCATGCCACGTCACCTGTTGTCACGTCACCTAACAAGTGCTAAAGTAAATCCAGATAAAATGTAACGGTTGTATTTCGCTTTTAGCTACAGTTACCAAACTAAAATAAAATGGTCGAAATCGCCAGCTTTAAAAATCTAGCTTCGCAGATTTATATCATGCTCAATAATGGCAGAGAAGATTGCAGCTTTCTTCTTCTGAAAGACAAAATATATGACCCGACACCACGAAATGAGTGGCATGTTGCACAGGTAGATTTTTATCTCCAGATTAAGTGGCGTGAAAATTCTGAAAAATAAAATACCTTCGTTTATTATTTATCTACACAGTTATTTGGAGCAAAATACAGTATGAGATATGAAACAGCTTGTTTTATTTAGTAGATGCATTGAATGATATTCACAGCAGTAATTTGCACAATATCGCTGATCCCAGTGTCATTTAACCCAAAAACAGATTATCTTGTAGATTTCATATCCACATTTTGTAAGTTGCTGGGTTTTTAAAAAATTATTTTGAGTAGCAAAAAAATCTGTAGTAAAACTGTAATAATTCCATTAATTTTGGGTATAATTTCCAAAATTTGGTATCATTGGAAAGCTTCAACACTCTGCTTTCCTATGGTGTATGTAACTCAATTATTCAATTATGCGACATTTCGCGACGCATTTCGTGGCGTCAGGTCACATATTTTAGCAGAGTAGGGCAGTCATCCGACAAACCTAAGCTTTTACATTTTGTAATGTCTGAGACATCTGAACCACGTAAATAATGGTAACTTGTTTTGCCTAAATCAGCCACGAGTCTTCGTCCACGTTCAGTTCCTTGTTCACCAATATTGGACCATTCCCGTCAACAGTGAATTATCCTTCCCATTGTACCATGGTTAACCACAACTCGTGTCCTAAATCTCATTTATATTTTCTGCATAAGGTTATTTAAGGGCTCTTTGGTACTTCAGTTTATATCCCGCGTTTCCCATTGAATCCAATTTTCGTCTCGCCAATTCTGTGCATAATCGGAGCCAAGGTGGTCATATAGGGGACTTTCTTGCCTTCCGGCTGCATTAATACACACTTATCTGTCAGTGTGGCCCAGATAGACTACTACTCTATATTCCGTAACTCATCCGTATATATGTACTAATTGAACGGTTCATCTGTAAAGCTCCAGTCTAGTGTGTAGTTCGGTAGATTTATATATAAGCTTATAATCCAATTACTAGCTGAACTGGAGCTTTTACCATCTGCTAAGCTTTTAATAAATATGACATATGTACTAACGTCCCTGACGGATTCAGACTGAATACTGTATTGTTCTTACATTAATTAGATTTTCAGAAAAAAATCTGTTAACTTGTGTATCCTAGGGGAGTAGACTTTTCTCTAAAATTAAGTTGAATGTTAGTTAAATACTGCTTTTATATTCCCTGCCAAGGAATCTTGTACTTTCTTTAAGTGTTCTGCATGTAATATACATTTGATTTTTTTACAGACTACTTTAATGGCGAAAGTGACGACAACTGATGAATATCACATACCTTAATGAACGACTTCCTTCTCACACACTAGATGCGGTATAATATAGGTTGACGTTAAGACATGTATACGTTTTTTGGTGTTCATGAGAAAATGATAACCTTCTTGTCTATTTATCTGATACACCCAGTGATTCTGTAATACTTAAAAACGAAAGGAAATGTCGAATCTGATGTCTGCGATAACCATAAACTCCTGTTGTTTTACAGTCGCGGTGACAGCGCAGTGCCAAAGATAACCAGAGCATGTTTCTATGCCATTTATCGTTTTGGTGGAATGTTAGTGTCAACTTCAACATACGAGTGGAATCATTTACCGAAAGGATATACTGCATTTTGACGAACATATGAAGTGTTCAAAAAACGAATATTAATTTATCTTAACACAGACAGCGGACGTCTGCTGCTATCAAAACCACTAAGGAGTGTAAATTGGGACAGTTCGTGATAACTGAACGGTGCACGTTATACGGGTTTTATATCCTGTTGCCCGATACTGATCGTAACCATATCACCCAAAACAGGTCTTTACGAATTAATGGAGTGTCTTTTCCTTTATAGTCAATGATTAAAATAAATACAAATAAAAACTAATTGCGCAGTGCAGCCTCCGGTGTAAATATTAATGTCCACATTCCGCTCACTGACGAATGAAGGCGTTCATTTACCAAAATAATGTTCACGCCTGGGTAACCACCAAATATCGTCATATAAGTCAAGCTCTTTTGATTACAACACTAACTGTCAATGAAACACAATCTCTTTCTTCAAAATTTTCCCACGCATATCGATTATGTTTGTAAAACGAAAAAATGATTTTCAACTTTAAACATACTCTTCTCAAGATCAAAAATATCCAATTTGGTAAAGTGTGTTTAAAGTGATACCGACATATGATTAGAATTGGAATTTTAAATCGTTCATAGAACGAACGCCTTGATGCTAGACTATCATTAATGAAAGATCTTCACATCGATCTTTGAAAGATTTTGCATGTTGGGGATAATTGTGAGAACTTTCAGATACATCCAACGAAAATGAAAATTGACAACATAAGGTTTGTCAGCCGACAGATTTTTTTTCTCAGCGGTTTCGTCTTCCAGAAGAAAAGTTCAATCAACTCTGCCATTGTTAACAATAAAAAAGTCCACTAATTAAATCTCAACACCAATTGTTATTTAAGCCCAGCGATTTGGAGGATTTAAAAAAGGGTCAATCCTAATCACCTTATCCTATCTTTGTTACATGTTGCTTACTTTTTATCAGGATTTTTGTTTTTGCACCAGAAAGGTCAAGACATAAAGATGAACTGTCACTTGTTTTAGAAGTCCATAATTGATATACTACAAGAATTGGGAATCGTCTGTCGTCTGAATCTTTAATCGATTGGCAAGACACGATATTTTTTTTAAAGCTGTGACGTTTCTGTCTATGAAAAACGCCAACTTGGAGCTTTCAACTCCGACTTTAACGTTATATGTTGCTAAATTGACGTTTAAGCAGACATTTTCATTTATTTGTTCTTTATCATTGCAGATTATTTTGATGGGAATAAGGTTAAAAACTATGTATGCACAAACCGATTATCATTATAGAATTTCCATACAAACACA
>JAVFBW010197471.1:0-10065 GCA_034783835.1 Mopalia ciliata
TGTTGGGAATGACCCCATTTTCAATAGGAGTGTAGTTTAGCATCATATTAAGCTGTACTTCAAATTTGAACTCTCTACCTTTGACGGTCTGGCTTCTATCCTGTTCACGTCATCATCAGGGAAAGTTGGACCGACAGACAGACTGACCGACAGACTGAGTGAGTTATAGAGCTGCTCAGTCGCAGCTAAAAACTGGATTGAATTACTTCAAAGAATTGAGCATGAAAGAGGTAAAACTATTGTAAAATAGATCAGAAATACATTTTAACCGTTTTCTCAGTGTACCCTACTTGGGAAAATGCCTACTCCTCAGCTGTTTTTAAACCTACAGAACTGCTTTTTTGCACACTTTATCTTAACATATAAAACTAAAAAAGGGTCATTAGGATTTTAAATATCTTTTTTTGTTTCTTAGATAAAGTTATAAGAAGTTGAAATTTCAATATGTTGACTCATTTTTGGGATTTTTGACCTTTAACTCAATATTGCAAGAAAACTAAGACAAACAGGAAAAAACTGAATGACTGTTTTTTGGTTGACATAATGTATTATATGTTGATGTAAAATTGAACAGTTTACGTAAATAGTGTAAAAGAAGTAGCAATTTGAAAAAGAGGTTGCAAAAATTTACTTTTTAGAAAATTTAAGTTTTAGAAAAAAATAATTTACTTTCTTACCGGTATTGTTCTGCAGAAAAAGACACTTCAGAATATATATAGATGTGTTGCAAAATTCACATAAGTTTAGAAGAAAAACGGTGAAATGTAAAAACACTCTGTAGGGGGGTTAGAGTATCCTTAAAAGGTTTTCTACACTTTTAACCCCAGTGTGTCTGATCAACCTGTCACAATAAAATACCTATCCTTGAATGCCATATACATGCAAAATATTTTACATCTACCAATTTACAGGGGCCTCCCCTGGATAAAATGAAAATTTTTCTCACCTCATGCAAGATCACATATTTCCCTCCATACATTATTTGTAAAATATCTTTTAAAGACCTGAGATTTCAGTTGAACTATAATTGTATGGTTGCAGGATTCTCAAAGGGGGTACTGGTGGCCATCAGTCAAAATACACAGAGGAAAATCACATGAATTATAAGTTATTGAATCCATGTAGAATACAATAGCATGGTGCAAAGTTCAATCTTTTTTTCAAATGACTACAATGGCAGCTGTTTGTTGTATGGAATTTGGTTTTATCCAAACCAGTTTGTCATCTTAACCAGAGGAAACTGCAGTACAAGTTTTATATTGCAAGATGCTGCAATAGGGTCATATTGTTTTGAATATACCATCCTTTTTTCTAATAGAAGAAAGCTATATTACATGTTAATCAGTGAATTTGTTCTAAAAACATGCTAAAAACAGGGTACCACTCAAGGGATGCAAGATATACCCGATAATGGTTTGGCACCACCAATAAGGCAGAAAGTTGTTGTTTTTTTACCTCCAAAGAGGCAGGAACTTGTTAGCTTGCCACCTCTAATGGGTAACAAGTGTATACTTTCCCACCTCAAGTGGAGTGGGGAAGTAGTAAAGATAGAAGTGATGGAAGGTGAAGGTCATGATACACACCCTAGACATAAGGAACAGTTGTGCAACGTAAAGCATTTGCAAAGTTTTCCTTTAGGCTCACAGCTGGGACAAGGTTCTCAGTATGATTTACAATGGTCATCTTGGGTATCAGTGAGGACACACCCCCTAGACATAAGGAACATTTGTGAAAAGCATTAGCATCTGCAAAGTTTTTGCCCGGACAAGGTTCTCACTATTATGGACAATAGATACCTTGACCTTGACTCAATGACTTTGATATAGGTCATGACACACACCCTAGTCATTAGGGCTGTCACGATTCGACCTTTCTTCGGTTTGGTTCGATTCTTGATTATTTTTTTTTTCAGTTCTAGATTCTTCGGTTCGGTTAAGTGATCCAAAGTAGCAGCCTTTAGATATTAATATGCGTTAGTAGGCCTATACATCGTATGTGATATTAGACCAAAGGGTGTTGTGTCAGTGATTAGTGGCAATACCCGGTACTAAACTAATAAAAGTACAGGTGCCCTATGCTTCAATAGTTCTTTCAACTAACTAAAATTTGAGCAAAAAGCAGTACAAGTTGTTTAAATTGTTTTTGTCTCTGTAACTGCGCTGTCGTCTGTCGTAAAAAAAACACTAAAAGCCTCGTTTACCGATTCAAATCTCCACATATGGGTTGTATAAATAGAAGCCACGCAGTAATGTTATAACACCCTTTCTGCGGAGAACGCCACAGCTGAGCTTGCAGGAAGAGTTTGCCGTTTTAATATTTTAAGACTTCTTGAAACCCATTTTGAATGTTAAAATAAAAGTTTTATTAAACATTTTCTGATATAAAAGAAAAGGCTCTGTGACATGGAGAAAAACCAGCATGAATATAATTTTTATCCGAGTAAATAATGTGAAACATTAGCATATTTGTACGATATGTGTTTTGTTCTGGCAGTCTCCATGTCATATGTATTTTCCTGTAATATCTGGCAGAGTACATGTATAATGGAGAATAAGTCTTGAAGTTCCCGAAGCCTGGAGAATGCACGGCAACAGCCAGCCAATCATATTCACGAGGAGTACAACAACAGCGAAGCGATAGGAATTGACAGTACTTATGGACGAATAGACAAGAATAAACAACACTGGAACTTATTATGAATTTTTAATCGCGTAATTTGAGCTGAAATACAAAACAAAATCATGTATGAAGTAAGATCGCCCGTAATTTTGCCTGACATGGCATGCAGGCAAGTGTTGAATACACAAACTGATGTCTCCATTTAATAAATTGAACTGAACCGAAATTTGCGTAAGCTGAACTGTGAACCGAACCAAGAGGTGTGAATCGCGATTTATCGAAATTTCGGTTAATCGTGACAGCCCTATATTTGACTATGTATGGATTGGATATGTTATCACTGACCGTCATATTTTCTGGCACTGAGACACTTGGTTTCCATCTGCCTAGCAGCTCATTCACAAATTTCTTGCATTTAGGGTCATTTTTATCTAATAACTCGTACATATACTCCTCCAAATCGTGACCATCTTCCATTGACAGAATATATCTGAGGAGTGAATGAAATACAGTTTAAACTAATGACAGAATCATTCAAATAAGTCTTTTGCTTGTGACTGCTTCCTATGCATATGTGTTGTCTAACATTGAGAGTCTGCGTCAGACATACCTGTCCCACGTGATCGCCAGTCCAAGAAAAAACATGTGGGCAGAAGAAGCAGTCAAAGTGTTCTGCTGCAAGTTTTCAAGTTCCAAACTACTAATTTTAAGGTACAAACTAGCTTGAAAAATAAAGAGAGTATTAACACAATAGGCAATATAAATTTTTAAAAGGGTGAATAGAGAGAAAGTGGAAATTTAGACAGAGTCATTACATACTCTGTTGTTATTGGAGTGTAATTTTTCACTGCTCTGCGGAATACAACTGTTAACTGGAGAAATATAGTCATGTCAACTGAAGGAGCTTTGCCTACAAAGCTGCATCTAGCACAGTGTTACTGTACAGGCTTATTATTTTGTCCTACATGTACGTGACTCAATCTTCTGCCTAAGTCAACTTGTGTCAGAGGTTGGAAAGTGATCCTCCGCTATCACTGGCCTGCCAAAACATATATCTTACCCCTAATTTCTTCAAATTTTTGGATAAAGTTTACTTGAAATTTTCTCAAAATAGGTAAGTTATCTCCCTTTGCAAAAACGAAAAAACAGAAAACCACTAAAAAAAAAAATAAAAAAAAAAATAAGCAAATACTGGTCATTGGGCGTACGCCTTTAAAAGGTTGAGGTTTGTCTGCACTTAAACTATTTTGTATCCCTAATATTAAATTAAACTTAAAGGCGAGTGCAAGTTGGTTTTATTTTTAATTTAATTATATATACCTCTGTATGCGAAAAAAACAAAAACATTGATGTAGTATACTGGTTACGCGCTACCGTTAAATAAGGCCTCTACTGGTCCACAACATTGTACGATTGACTTTCAGATCTCGGCATCTATGGAAACACTTTCAATCTACTTTATCCACACGTATCTGTTATACGTGGCGTATGCCTTATTGCCTCACGTGAGGTTAGCGTAGTCAATACTGAGCTAGACATTGCTAGAAAAGCCAGAACAGTCTGATCATAAGATGTAATACAAATACATCACTAACAGATTTGCTTCTTGTTTCCGTTCAGTTAACCCTTAGAGCAGCAGGAACTGCCCTCCAACAAGTCAAAATTTAATGAATGTGAGAAAATCTATTGCTGTTTAACCTGATCGTCAAGGGCATACTTTATAAATTATGGTACAGGTGGTTGGGAGGGAGCATTCTGTTGTCATGCTGTTGATGTAAACAAAGGGCAACCTAAGGGTATTTTTCTTCTCCCAGGCCATCATGGGAGTGAAATAATCTTAAATGCTGGGTTCAACCCCAATCAGAGCAAACAAACATTACCAACCTTAAAACTTGTATAATCTTAATTATTACCTTGGCTCCCACTCAGCCTTACATAGCTTACATGATTCATCACTGGTAATGTGACATCCCTGTGCCAGTGTGATTACTTTTTAAAAAAAATATTATACAAGTAAACTTATTTAAGTGAACTATAAGTTTTGTTGCCATCAGGCATATTCAGATACTTTTATTTTGGAGCTGGAAAAAAAGAAAAGATTCTCATTAAACATGTTTTAAAGAGTACTAAAATTTATCTATATTTAATCTGGGTTTATTGTTATGATTATTTTTTTTTGGCTGTAAAATTTACCTACTTGGTATTATTTTATGGTGCATCATTTTTTTTTTAATTTACACCATTATTTTATGGATTTTCTAATTTCAGCTCCTATTATTTAACTATTTCATATATAAACTATTTGATCATAATAATTAACAGTCAATCCAGTACTGTCCAGTGGACTTTATCTGTGAATATATGAAACCAAAAACGCAAGATATATGTGGCGGTATCCTAAATCAGGTGCCATCAGTCCACCCATTCGTTGATCCATCCATCTGTCTCCACTCTACCTCCTGTCATATTCCGAAAAGTACTCAATGTAGCTATTTTTATTTTATTTAACTGTGACAGCTGACACATAGGACTGTGCACTATCATGGTGCTATTTGTGGTAACTTTCTTAGAAGTTTGTCTGTCCCTGAGCCCTCCTCCATCTGTCCGTCATTTGCCTCCACTCTACCTCCTGTCATTTTCAGAGCTCTATCTAACAAAGTACTCAATTATTATGTATTATATATATCATAGTACAAAGAGTGATGGATTCTTTGATAAGCAGATACTTGGATGCTTGATTTACAAACAAGCATAATTAATTTATAAATAGTATCGTCTATTGACTTTTATGTTTGAATGTTATTATACCAATTTTTTGGAACCAGTCGTTGAATAACTTTCAGATCCAATCTTTATATCTTGAAGTTTGAAGTTTTTTTATTCACCAAAAAGGTACACAAAGCGATTGATCATAACATATAATAAACAATATTGGCGGGATTAAAGTCTTAAAAAGACTTGTTCTATCCCTTAGGGAAATATACAGAGTGACTGATATAAATCATAACAAATAAGTTACTGTTAGATAAACATAGCAGATAGATCTACAGTAAAAGTGAATAAAACTGCCTTTTATGGTCCATAGCAGCTATACGAGTTTATGCCCACAGTAGATAAAATAAGTATATTCTTAAGTTTTTTCTTAAATAGTGATAACGACGACGTTGATTTTAACGATTGATCGAGTTTATTCCATTCTCTGGGTCCAGTTATTTTTAAAGAGATGTTACAAAACAAGAGTACACTCACAGAGTGTAATGCATGCAGATGATCAATGAAAACAACCTATCAAAATGTATTCTCTGGTCGATAACATATTCAGTATAATAAGGAAATATTTATAATTGGCATATCCTTATTACTGAATTCGCACAAAATGAAATATAACCAGAAAAGTGTATATAAAATTATTACATGACAAAATCACTTAAATGAACAGGGAACCGAACTCAAAATGTAGACCACATTGTACAGTTCACAAAACGTTTCTTCTTCGATATCTTTCTCCGCGCACATCACATCACTCAATTGTCGGAATGATGCAATGCATAAATATTCCCAACCGAAATGTCACGTAGCTATCCCTGTCCAGTCCAAATAATTTTATTAAAGTTATATTTAGAAACAAGACAACGTCTTCGACAACTTTTGCAACTATGAGTTAGATCGAAATAATAAAATTAACATTCTATCAGAATATTTGTTTCTTCGAAATACACAAGCCTTCAATGGTCAAAGGGACACAACTCTCCCAAGAATATTAAACGACAAAGAAAATGTTTTGTCCCTGACATTAACAATAAATCAACCCATGAGTGAATCAATCATCCAAAAGATGAATGGTCTACATTAAAAATGTATATAAATGTATTCTTTTAATGTCCAAAGTACGCTCAACTTATACATTCTGAGTTTGTTAACAAATTCAATACAACCTCGGTCCAGACATCACATCGTATTATTACTATACGCTCTTTGTATTTTAAAGCTGTTTACATATTTTAAAATACGAATTTCTCCCCCCAAACAACATTGTTGCCCTGTACACAGAAGATAGAATAGTTTGGAACAATAAAAACAAAAATTTGAAACTAAAAGAGAAATTCCGAGCAGTTTTGATAAATAGAACTCCATTTTATATACTACAGCAGCATGTTTTCACAGATAAAACGTACAGTAGGCTAAATATAAACCCAACGCAAAAAGACTGAAGGGCCCTTAGCCGCTTTCTGGTATGCTATAATACCTGCAGTTCTAATCGGCGACACATTTAGTTCAAAGACTACCGATAACTTGTTGTTAACGATACATCATCGTGTAACTAAAAAAATCAGTTCATGTCCAAGAAAGTCGGACAGCGGCTTGTACGCATGTCCAGTCCACTCTGTTCTTCGCCTGAGTAAACTGATCCGTTTAACACGGACTTAGATAGGAAGCTGGAATTTAATCTTACATACGATATTTATTATAAAGATGTTTGAAATTATATTGGTGCGGCTTGCTACATGCTCCCTCATGTATAGAGATTTGTTTACAGTTGTTTTTCCAAGCTATCCTTTACGATTAATTCCTTCAAAATTGATTTAAAAATCTTTCATCTTTTACTTTTCAACCGTCATTTCCGCCATGCTTAAACATAGGCTTGACTTGGTTTTCGACAATGGTGGGGTCACACATCCTCTTTTTCTGTGCTTCGAAACAAACAAGCAAATATTGTGCAGCTGGATCTTGCAAAACGAAATGTATGTGAATAATACTATGCCAAAAAACCCAAAATAACTATGTAATAAATTCCTTCAAAACTCATTTGAATATCGTGCTTTCTCAGCAACAAATCTATGTCAACAGTTATCGAAATGAATAACTGGATTCCCTCCCCTTAAGACCTAGTTCAAAAAAGTCCCACAGCATTGTAGGACGTAGTTGGTGTATATGTTGGCCTATGTATAATGTATAGTAAATAGATTGATTAATTGCTTGATGTTTAACGCAACATTTAGCAGTATTTCAGCTATACTGTGGCGTTAACCCTTTAACAATTTCTACCTTTCTCAATTTTGGGAACTTAAGGATTCTACCGCTAGTCAGGGGACACATTTTGCCTTTCTGAAAGCTTTCTTAGGTAATGTTGATAATACCAAAAAGTTTCACCAAAAAATCAGCAATTTGGAATGTTTTTGTCTAGATTCAAAGTGTAAAATATGTTTATGAAAAATTATGTATATCGGCAGGCTGAATGGCTTAAAGTGATTATCTCGTCTGAATAAACCACCTTCTGGTTATTACCACAAACCAATTAACAAAATGTCAACAGATCAATTGCGTCGTAGTTGGGGGTGTATTTGAATTCAACAGTTTTCGATTTCGGACTGGCCTTCTTTTAATATACAGTGATCACTTCAGACATGTGTCTTGAGTGTCTACTCGGTAGGAGTGTTAAAACACACATTTATACAAACAACTCAATAGGACGCCTACAAAAGTGTAAACGAAATTAACGATACCGACGTCACTGAAACTTTAAAGTTAAAACTGTCATTTAAATACCTTCTTTTTTTTAAAATCATACATTCGATTAAAACTTTATTTCGCCTTTTTTAAACCATGCTTTCGAGATGAAAATCATTTATTTCTCCTACATTATTTGCACGAGGAATTTGAAATTTGGTACACATAATCTTAGGTCATTATCTAAAATACCGCCACATCGCTCTTTTATATTAATTTTCGTACAGAAGATATGAAGCAAATTAATGTTTTAATGGCAGAATATGATTTATAAAATATTTTTTTATCAATTGTGCAAAAACTAACCTAAATTTTAGAAAACACGTTTTAATTTTAGTTTGAATACATGTCTACAAAGACGTGAACTTTTTAAAAGTGCCGCCCGGATTTCTAGCTTCAAATAACCCCTCCAATGCATGAGGTACAAGGCACCCAACCAAAAAAAAAAAATAAATACACATTCATTTTCATATTGTTAAAGAAAATTTAGAATTGTCACTCACTTTAAATGTTTATGTAGTAATAATTATAATCATGCATGCACAGATGGAGCAAGGGGATAAAACGTTCTGATAAGAAAACATTAAAAATGAAATGGCTTATTTTTAATTTTGTATAAGGAAAAGATTTCATACAAAGACAATTAAACAGACGTTGAGAGCCGCGTGTGACTGCATAAGGTAGCAATGAACAATTGGTCGTAATTAAATTTGTCAAAATATAATTATAATGTAAAAAAGTATTTTACAGTGCTCCGGTTATGTTAAAAAAGGACCTCTTAACCATACATGTGCTTATATATATAACCACATTGTGTTTTGTTAAAATAAATACTTATATTAAGCTATCACACTGCTTCTTGTATTAGAATATATATGGGGTGGAGAAAAGGTCGATTGGGGAAATGGCAAGTCGAGAAATGGTCGGTTACCATTTTTCTACCAGGGCTAAGTTGCATTTATCTACCTAGCAATACCCATTTCAAAACTTGTTGCTAAGGTGATACCCACCCACTACTCCACTACCAAAGTGATACAACCCTCTTTCTTCCGGTTCGTGTTCAGTCATGCGGAACGCCTGTGTATTAAAAGATGAATACAAGGCTACCAGGCATGTATATACCTATCCGGATAACCCCAGTACAACATACTAGATGGCTATTAAACATCGTAACGTATATTCATGCTGTCCAGTACTGAAAATGTTGAGACGATTCTGCTGTTCAAAAAATCTAACTCAAGCGTTAAATACAAACACTTTAAAGATCGAACTACCAAGACGATCAAGAGATCAAAATCAGAAACGAAAAATCGTTTGTAAGAAACGTCTCCATTTTTTACCCTCATATTGATACGAAAAGACCACACGGTTGTTTGAAACTAAACCTCTGCAGTATTTCATCTTGAAGTAGGTAATGTGGTGTAAATCACCAATCAATCTAAAGAATGTCTCTGTATGTAATTTTAAAAATTCTGCTTTACTTAAGTTTTTTCACTTGATTTATTGATTATTGTTTTATGCTACATCATCAATATTTCAGCCATATCGTGGCGATTACATTACACTAACAAAACATTGATCTTAGAAGAGATAAATAATTCTAACTTAAATGTTTTTTAATTAAATTGCAAAAAAAGACATTTGTTTTATGTTTAAATGGAATAACAATAGAACTGGAATTGTGATATATGCTAAGGCATTATAATGAACAAGATTAGAAAAATGTCCACATGGGAAATATATATGTGCATGGGGAAAACGTCCGGAATCTCTTTTCTATATAAAAGAGGTATAAAACATGCCTTTGTAAACTAAGGACTGGTAAATGTTTAGAAACCTACCTAATGCATGGATTCACTACCACAAGCTGTTTGACAAACCTATATGATTTTTAATAACAAGTACAAATAGGTTACACCGTGTAGTAGACATATTATG
>JAVFBW010197482.1:0-10065 GCA_034783835.1 Mopalia ciliata
ATAGAAATTTAATACGGATTTTTTAGTGAGTTAAAAGTAGAGTAATGGTGCAAGGGGTCTGCACATTTACTACATACCTTTTTTTTACCTCCTGTAGGTTTACAAAATGTCTTCAGATCCGTTGGGTGCATAGATGTTCGTCGCCGGTCATCGTGGAGTAATCAGTTCTTAACAAGATTGGCCTCTTTGTTTCTGTTGATATACACATTGAAGATGACATGTTTGTAAGATTTTCTTTTGCCAATTAGGCAGTTCATTTCAATTTCATTTCTCCCCAGTTTGTAGAAAACATTTCCAGTAGTTTTTGGATCTTCCAAAAATGGCAAGCATCGATTCTACCGAAAATGCCACAACTACGATATTTATGGCAACCCGTCCCCTTACATTTGCTTGTTTAGAAAACACAGCCTTCCACTTTGAGAGTTACTGGTGTGCTGGAAAAAGTAAAGAATTGAACCCTTGTCACTTAAGGTATTGCATCGAGCCATTCGAATATTTAAGTAAGTATTTACATTCTTAAAACACTGCAAATATGCTACGATTTTGTTTATCACTAGAAGGCCTTCCAAGCTGAACACTGATTACATAATGTGCATGTAATGTTCGTACTATCGTGGAAGTGCAATGGACTGACCTTTGAATGTTTGTTAATTGATCGTTTGTATGTATTGAAATTATGAGTGGAAATGAAAAAAAGTATACGTTTTAGCGAAGCAACATCAGCTGCTAAATGTGATTAAGAACAAATCCGATTATATTGTTTACAAATTGGAATGGTTCGGGTTTGTTTCTTTGATAATCTGAGATAGACAATCGAGCTAAAAAAAAGGCCCAGAAACTTGTCATGATTCAAACAATATCAAATATAGTTTATAGAAGCTGACTGGTCGGAAATTGTTTTTTGAAGAAAAAAAAAATCACTTTTTTTATGCACATTTATTCCGAATCTAAACTGGGCAAGTTTAAGAGAGAAAACAAGTTCTATGCACCCATCATTGTTATATTTAATTGTAGGCGATGACATGACCCAGGAAGTGCTCAACATTTTATCTGGATGTAATACATTAGACATACATCATATTCTATATCTAACTTGAAATGGATTGATTGTTTCGGCACTCCCCCTGTACGGTCCTATTTTCCAAACAGTTGCCCTAAGATGTCTGGTAAGTGCAGTTATTATTTTATAGCTGTATTGTTTTGTTATTAATCCCTCAATGCAAAGGTTTATTCAAAACCTTTAATATACACAGGCTGTTCCTATCCACTACACTTAAATTTAAAGTGGCTGTCGACTAAACCTCTTCTCAGATATGTTTAGAATAATGATAATAATATAATGACAACAAACTGTAACCAGAAACTAAAACAGTATCTATTCATAGCTCTTAGTTTTTAACTGCTACTGTTTGTCTCGTCATCGCTTTCCATATCACCAATAGTCAACATTATTCATCTCGTCAATGTTGCCGATCTCTCCAAAGCTATCTTTCTAGAAAATGTTGCCCATCTCTCCAATTTTGTCTATCTCTCCAATGTTGTCCAATGTTGAATCATCTCACAAATATTGTCCATCCCCAAAAAGTTGCCCATCTCTCCAATGTTGTCCATCTCCTCAATGTTGTCCATTTCAAGAATGTTGTCCATCTCGGCACTGTTGTCCATCTCGACAATGTTGTCCATGTCGGCAATGTTGTCCATCTCACCAATGTTGTCTATCTCACCTTTGGTGCCCATCTCACCAATGTTGTCCATCTCATCAATGTTGTCCATCTCACCAATGTTGTCCATCTCACAACGATGTCCATCTAAAAATTTTGTCCATCTTATCAATGTTGTCCATCTAGTTAATGTTGTCCATTTCGTTAATGTTGTCCATCTCATCAATGTTGTCAATCTCACAATGTTGTCTATCTAACCAATGTTGTCCATCTCACCATGTTATCAATTTAGGCAACGTCTATCCCAACAATGTTGTCCATCTCGACAATGTTGTCCACCTCGCCAATGTTGTCCATCTCACAATGTTGTCCATCTCATCAATGTTGTCAATCTCACAATATTGTCCATCTCATCAATGCTGTCAATCTCACAATGTTGTCCATCTCACAATGATGTCCATCCCATCAATGTTGTCAATCTCATAAATTTTGTCTATGTCACAATATTGTCCATCTCACCAATGTTGTACATCTCACAATGATGTCCATCTGATCAATGTTGCCCATCTCACAATGATGTCCATCTCACCAATGTGGTCCATCTTGCAATGATGTCCATCTCATCAATGTTGTCCATCTCACAAATGTTGTCCATCTTACAATGCTGTCCCTCCAATTTTATCCAGTTAACAATGATGTCCATCTCATCAACGTTGTCCATTTCACCAAAGTTGTCCATCTGACAATATTGTTGATCCAATTTTATCCAGCTCAGAAATCTCGTCCATCTCTTCAATGTTGTCCATCTCACCAATGTTGTCCATTTCCCTAATCTTGTCCATCTCCCAATGTTGTTCATCCAATTTTATCCAGCTCAGAAACCTCGTCCATCTCTTCGAGGTTGAACATTTCACCAATCTTGTCCATCTCACAATATTGTCCATATCTTCAATGTTGTCCATGTCATTAATATTGTCCATCTCATCAGTGTTGTTCATGTCGTTAATATTGTCCATTTCATCAAAGTTGTCCATCTCACCAATGTTGTCTATCTCACCAATGTTGTCTATCTCGAAAGTGTTGTCCATCTCACCAATGTTGTTTATCTCACAATGTTGTCCGTCTCAGAATGCTGTCAATCTTACCAATGTTGTCCATCTCACAATGTTGTCCATCTCATCAATTTTGTCCATCTCGTTAATGTTGTCCATTTCGTTAATAATGTCCATCTCCTCAAAGTTGTCAATCTCATCAATGTTATCCATCTCACAATGTTTTCCATCTCACCAATGTTGTCCATCTCACAACGATGTCCATCACAAAATATTGTCCATCTCATCAATTTTGTCCATCGCGTTTATGTTGTCCATTTCGTTAATGTTGTCCATCTCATCAATGTTGTCAATCTCACAATGTTGTCTATCTCACGAATGTTGTCCATCTGACCATGTTATCAATTTAGGCAATATCTATCCCGACAATGTTGTCCATCTCGACAATGTTGTCCATTTGACCAATGTTGTCCATCGCACAATGTTGTCCATCTCATCAATGTTGTCAATCTCACAATGTTGTGTATCTCATCAATGTTGTCAATCTCACAATGTTGTCCATCTCACAATGATGTCCATCTCATCAATGTTGTCCATGTCGACAATGTTGTCCATCTCAACAATGTTGTCCATCTCGCCAATGTTGTCCATCTCGTCAATGTTTTCCATCTCACAATATTGTCCATCTCATCAATTTTGTCCATCTCGTTAATGTTGTCCATTTCGTTAAATATGTCTATCTCCTCAATGTTGTCAATCTCATCAATGTTGTCCATCTCACAATGTTTTCCATCTCATCAATGTTGTCCATCTCACAACGATGTCCATCTCAAAATATTGTCCATCTCATCAATGTTTTCAATCTCGTTAATGTTGCCCATTTCATTAATGTTGTCCATCTCATCAATGTTGTCAATCTCACAATGTTGTCTATCTCACCAATGTTGTCCATCTCTTCAATGTTGTCCATTTCACTAATCTAACGTCAGATTATGATTTTCAAGGGTTCGAAGATATATCCAAAAGGTTAGGATTTCCCAAACTGAAAATACTTAACTGTCATGAGGTTGATATTGTTGTGGATGCTGCTGCGGCCTTGTTACAGAGTCAAAGGAGCCTGCAATTGTTTGATTACCACGGGGAGATACAAAATGCTTTTGATTGGATGTACGGTAAAGAGTATCAACGAAATATGTTCTCCCTGATTGGGTTACCTTTTTATTAAAACTAAACATTAATTTTAGATTTGACAGTTCTGTTAGCGCGCTCATCAAAAAACTGCGTCTGGATCTGACTTTAAGATGTTGTCCTTACCTAACTGATCTTCGTTTGTTGAATTTAACTGATCCTACATCTTTAAGCCATATGTCTGAATTGAGATATTTTAAAGTTTTGCAAGTCGAGACGAGAGATATACCTTAAAACTTTACCAAATATTTACTCCCTGTTCTTATCAAATCGGGTAATAATCTGAAGACTTTGTGTTTAGACAATGTGTCGTACATCAGTGTGATGACAATAGGGACACTATGTCTAAACCTAGAATCGCTTGAGATTTCTCTGATGGACGAGGAGTCAGAGCAATGTCATGTTACTGACAATCCTGCTGTGTGTTTTAAACATCTTGTCAACTTAGAAGTAAATGCAAACCGAATCTTCTTTTCTGAAGGAGAGCTCGCCGCCATGCTAGTGAATGCTAGCTATTTAAGAAAAATAGTGTTTCGCGGTTGTAATCTTACAGACGATGTCATTTCAAAAGCTATCCAAATACACGTCTTCAAACATCTTCATTACGCTGCATTTCGAGACTGTGATTTAATATCAGCGAAAACAGGAATGATAGCCCATTAAGTTGTATATCGTTTCGTTCGTGTGAAAATATAAATGATAACGATAAGGATCAACTCAAGCGAGAAGTGGTCCGTTTGGGGTACAATATTCAAATAGGTTGATCCCCGTATTCCGCGTTTTCCAGCATTAAAAAGATCCACACCAAAAACATAGCAGCATGTAGCTATTCACAAAAACCATTATTCTAATACAACAAATGTCATGGCACTGTCAATTTAATTTGGCGATTATTGGTCCTAATATTTATAAAGTATATCTTCTCCAACGTCCAAGATGTGCATGGACGTTATTCATAAGTACATACAGAGTTGTAAGTTGTCATGTTTTTATATAAGTAGGAATCACTATTTTCCTTTTGCTCATGGTCCATATCTGTAATATAAAAGTAGATGATGCTTTATTACAAGTTCCTCTACCTGGGAATTTTCTGAAAAAGGTGTACTCAGAACGGAGCCTTCCCAGCAATCACACGTCACCAAAACCCCTGCTTTACTGGTGGTATACTGGGAACTAGCAAAGGCACGAGAAAACCATATGAATACCTTAAAAAACGTAATTAATATCTTGTGGTAAGATCCATCAAAAAGATATGTGAATACCTTGTGGTTAAGTTGGCATGCATGGAACCACGGTAAAACATGCAAATACCATGTGATAAATTTTTCGTGAATGGTACCATCAGAAAACCATGTGAATACCACGTCTTAAGTTCGACGTGAAAATAGCTTAAACCATGTAAATACAACATTATTAATGTAACATGAATATAACTCTCATAAAACCATGTAATTATCACCTGTTTAATTTGACCCGAATTAAACAACTCTAAAAACACGTGGATACTATGTGGTTTATACAACGTGAGTGAAACAACCAAAAAATCATGTGATTACCATGGTGTTAACTGTACTGAATGTTAATAACGTAAAATCATGTGAATACCACGTGGTTATTTTTCCGTGAATGGAATCAACGTTAATCATGTAAATACACAGGTATTAATTACCCTCTTAGCCAGCACAGGGTCGGCTCACAAGACAAACACATTTTGTAACACATTTTCCGATCGTAGAATAAGTTCGCCCTTTTCCGCTTCGGACTGTTCCGACGTGATGGGACGGAGTATTAAATAGCTATCTTGGTTATGCTGCTTATGCATATCTGAGGGATTGTTGTGACTTCCACTGACTCCACAGTCGATGCTGCTTGAAATATGTACACCATTGTTTCAGTTTCAACGTCAAAGTGATTGCAAAACAGGAGTTTACATCAGTCTCGGTAATTTACACTATCCGTACCGCGTAACCAGTAGGCGTAAGACCCCCCATTATGAACTTATGAAAAAATGTGTTTTGTCTTGTTTTATTTGTTCTGGTCCTGGAAATTTGTTTTTGGTGGATTATTTAGTATTGATGTAATGTAATTGAGTGGAGGTTTCTGGACAATTGGATATATACTCTATATATATATATATAAATATATTTATATATATATATATCTATATGTCCGTCGATCTGGGCAGATCTAGGGTTTTTAGACCAACGTTGCAGGCAATTGGTGTGCATTACAGGCAGATTTCTTCTGCCTACTTTTACGGCCCCTTAATATGAACCGCAATTGCTTCATTCGTGTTTATTATATGGAGATTTTCTTCTGCCTATACATTTGTTGAAACATTGCAGGACATTGCATGTCTTTAACCACGAGAGGGCGCTCCGGGTATATTTATGTCCATAAATCCTCTCAAGCTTGAGCAGAATGAAAGGTCATCTGGAAGTTCTGAGGGAACGCTCTTCATAGACTTGAGCTGGAAAATTTAAGAGACAACACACTCATTAAACTGTAGCCTGTCCTAAATTCCAAGGCATTGGGTTACTATCCGTTTGAGTAAAGGCTAATTTATCCATCTTATACTAATATGTTTCAGTGTTGCTTTTCTAAATTGCCACAGATCTGATTAGAACGGTCACATCAACAGGAGTATGATGAGGTTAAGTCTGTGTTTTGTAGAATGAGTAACTCCAATTATTTCAATTGATATATATTCTCTATTTCGGTAGATTTTGTCATGATCGACAGAAAAGTACTTAGTGGGTTGAGTGAAAGTATGCTTGTATTAAACGAAAGAAGAGAGAACGGAAGATGGCCTATGTTTAAACAAATGTTATCAAATAACATTAAGTTATTTCACATATTGAGAACCGAACTGAGCTGATGACATGTAGGCAAATTTATGGTACGAGTGTTTAAAGAAACAAGAACTAAAGTAGTAACATATGTATGAAAGGAGAAGAGGTTTTGAGCGATGTATCAGTTTAAATTTGACTTCTCATTTTGACCAGGGCAGTAAACACATTATTGCAAGTTTGAAGATATAATAATATTGTATCAGCATAAACTCTGTGCCAATAGATGTGGCATAAAACACCATTTAATAAATCGACCACGAAATTAATGTTTATTATACAAGTAAAAGAAAACTGTAGCACTATAACTTTCCCAGATTTATCGAACCACACTACATGCTAACCAAACAAACCTACCATCCAAACTAAATCATTTTGGTATCCGTGGTATATCTAAAAAGGAGATCCGTGGTTATAAAAGAAAAATCCAGACGGCCATTCAGCCAAACAACTAAACAAGCAACCAACCATACAGTCAACTAATCAGTCAGCTAACCAATCAATCATTTGACGAGGGATTCTTAACGGAACCACTCCAACACTAGAACATGTCCTCGATGGCAATTATTTATTCTTTGTCCATTTCAATTAGCTAATAAACGAGATGATATCATAATAACTCGGCTACACCTTGGGAAAACTGGATTAAAAGCACATGTAGCAAAACTCATCAAAACACCTCGTCGATTTGTTCTGGATGTAACGAAGAGGAAGAAACAATAGAGCATATATTTATAAAGTGCCGTAAATATAAAATCCAAAGAAGCATACTCCAACACAATTTAAATCAATTTAACATTCCACTAACTCTGCCGGCTATCCTTAACCCTAAACATAAAACATGTATACCAGCTAATCATCGATTATTTAAAGGACCTAGAATACTACAATATTATATAATATTATATAACATATTACACAATTTAACATTTAGCGATCCATCTCATCCCGAAATGGTGGTGTAGCGCCGGAGATACCATGTTCTGTGTGGGCCGTGTGTCACACTAGCCCTAAGGATGACGCATACGAATCTGTTAAAATGACATTGTAAAACACAAAAACCCAAATCATAAACCAGGTCGCATGAGATGCTCACTTAAACAAATGTAAACAATCATCAAAATAGGAAGCGTGACAGCGGAGATACCATGTTCTTGTGGTCCGCCTGTCACCCTGTCCTCTAGCCGCGAAGGAATCGTACTCGATTCCACCTTTAAAATTAAAGGTTGAAAAACGGGCAGTAGAAAGGCGGAGATACCATGTTCCGTGTGGGCCGCATATAATACTCGCCTAAATCAATGATAAAGTAATTGTCCATTTTCTCTTTTCCTGTTTTTTTTTAAAAAGCATACTCCAATTCTTTTTTCTTTTGCATTTTTGTTATTCATGTTATTATTGTTATAATTATTATTATAATATTACCTCCACGTTCATTGTTACTATTGTTATTATTATTTATATATTTGTTTTCCTCTATATATTCCTATGCTGCACACATTATCCATCTCGTTACAGATACCAACATTACCACACTATA
Organism: Mopalia ciliata; assembly: GCA_034783835.1. Lineage (NCBI taxonomy): Eukaryota > Metazoa > Mollusca > Polyplacophora > Chitonida > Mopaliidae > Mopalia > Mopalia ciliata. The sequence goes on from JAVFBW010197482.1 coordinate 8,288, forward strand.
TAGACAGATATACGCAAGATGAAAAAAAAAGACGACGAATTGGCAGTACTCATGATTTTAACAACAATACAATGAAGACAGTTTTGGACAAACATGTGATTCCTTGAACTCTGCCTGAACCATCATACGCAACCCCAGTCTGAAGACCGGTAGACATTCTCTATCCCAAAGAATCGGCAGTTTTTTTTCTGGACGGCTCTGTGTGCAAATGACGGGACGAGACAAGGAATCATAATATATATTAACTATTATGTACTTACAGACAATTAACATTAAATCAAACATAGCAAAACACTGTAAAAAACTTGTATATTCATTGTAAATAGATCAAATTCTTACCTCAAGCTTTTATAATTGTAAAATTTATCTTTCGTTATTATTAATGATTTATTGTTATTCCCTTGTCCTTTTTAAATGAAATATCACAATGTAAATTAAACAAACACATTTTTGTAATAGAATATCCTAAAAATAATCAAGTATGTGATTGATGGGGCGCGAAATCCATTACGGGAAGCGGCCCTAGAGGCACAATTTCAACAACAAATTATAGTCATTAGCTTGAAAACGGCGCTAGTATCTGCTCTGAAACGTTGCTCGTCAATAAATCCAGAGGTTGTATATCCATATAATCGCCTTGTTATGTAACTATCAAGATGTTGGGAAATTCGAGCTTTTCATATTTACGGTAATACAAAACGGGGTGCTGGATAATGGGTTATATTTAAAATTAGTGCTTCCGAAGGTCGTTGTTTACTGCAAAATTCAGGGTGGACCCCGCTTTTTTTGAAAGATACATCCATATTGATATTCCAAATTTAACTATCAAGATGTTGTGAAATTTGAGCTTTTCATATTTTACGGTAATACAAAACGGGGTGCCAGATAATGGGTTATATTTAAAAGTAGTGCTTCCGAAGTTCTTTGTTTAGTGCAAAGTTCAGGGTGGCACCCCGCTTTGTTTGAAAGATACATCCATATTCATATTCCAAATTTAAATTAAAATAATGTTTAGAAAAATAAATTTTTCTTATTTACGGTAATATGAAGTGGCATGCCGGTTATTGGGTTATATTTTACAGTAGTGCTTCCAAAGGGCTTTGTTTACTGCAAAATGCAGAGTGGCATCCCGCTTTGTTTGAAAGATACATCCATAAAGATATTTCAAATTTAAATTATAATGATGTTTAGAAAAATAAGTTTTTCTTATTTACGGTAATACGAAATGGGATGCCATATAATGGGTTATATTTAAAAGTAGTCCTTCCGAAGGACTTTGTTTACTGCCATATTCAGGGTGGCACCCCGCTTTGTTTGAAAGATACATCCATATTCATATTCCAAAATTAACTATTAAGATGTTGTGAAATTCAAGCTTTTCGTATTTTACGGTAATACAAAACGGGGTGCTGGATAATGGGTTATATTTAAAAGTAGTGCTTCCAAAGGTTTTTGTTTACTGAAAAATTCAGGGTTTACAAGATACATCCATATTTATATTCCAAATTTAAATTTTAAACATGTTTAGAAAAATAAGTTTTTCTTATTTACGGTAATACAAAATGGGATGCCGGATAATGGGTTATATTGACAAGTAGTCGTTCCGTATGTCTTTGTTTACGGCAAAATTCAGGATTGCACCCCGCTTTGTTTGAAAGATACATCCATATTCATATTCCAAATTTAACTATCCAGATGTTGTGAAATTCGAGCTCCTTATATGTTACGGTAATACAAAACGGGGTGCCGGATAATGGGTTATATTTAAAAGTAGTGCT
>JAVFBW010197493.1:0-10065 GCA_034783835.1 Mopalia ciliata
GATATATGTTTTGAGAGGCCGGCCATAGCGGCAGATCAATTTCCAACCTTCACCATGGGTTGAGATAGGCCATGGTGGGACGTAGGGCTAAATTCTTGTATGTTTAACCATGTTTAACCAATTCGCCGATACTCTATATATGGTAGATGATATATCTAGTATCAATTGTCTTACACAAATAATATATATGGCAATATTGTTTTCGTTTAAGGTAAATAATACAAGATGACATAATTTATACATGAGAAGCCAAATTTGTCAACCCTTGTACCTGAAATACATTCTTTCTACGTATCTTTGTAACTTATCTTTATAATATATTATTTTCAGGGCTTAATGCTAAAGGAATTCCAAATGTTATACTTTCTGGAGATAACATAGAGTGCATCCAAATTGTTAATAAACCATGACACTTGGAGCCTTTCTAAGAAGATATAACTTCCACACTGACCTTTACCTTTAGTAAAAAAAATTTGTTAATTATAATTTCTAAAAAGCAAAAAATGTTGGTGGCCAAATAATTACAAAAAAAACCCCATTAAAATGCATTATCATATAAAACATTCCAAAAATGTAACGTTGATGAATATACCGTGATGAATATCCTACGGTTATTTTGTATATTGCTTATGAACCGAGAACACACTTTAATTTTATCTCCTCAGATATACAATAATTCAAAGATTTTAATAAAGATTTTAATTTTATTATGATATAGGAGAGCTGTATCCTACGGCGAGACATTGACTCTAAGATACACCCGGGCCATCTTGTTTTGCACTTCTTTTATTTGCTGGTCTGTGGCTTATAGGTCACCCCATGTATTGGGGGAAATTAATGCGCGATGGCCTGGCATAGCGTATGAGAGTTGTGTTAGTCTCGTCCACTATAAAAACTCTCGGGAGAATACGATTAAACTTAATGCAGACGCATACTTATACGTGCATACGCAAGTTCGCCATACATGAACCAAAAGTTGATCGATGGTCATGATTCATATAGGATATAGTAGTCGCTTAGGAAAGAAACAGGGCAAATATACAACCTTGTAGAAAACAAAAGGCTCGTGGAGGCTTCATATCTGCGGACAACGAGACAATTCATAGAATTATTCAATAGACTAAACGTTTTTTATAACCGATGCAAAATACGAATATTGAAAGGCAAATCGAGCCGTTTGGTGTATTGTTAGCAACAATCGTTACACGGTGCTTGACCAGTTGTTGTGAACAATATGGACGAACGACCTGAAAAGATCCAGCCGTACGCCTGGGTGGTTTTAGCCGGTAAGTAAAACATTATTACCAGCACCGACCAAGATGGCCTTATTTACAATCATATATGGTTCTTTGACGTGGCGGAGTTGACGTGGCAAACCTCGTAGTTGCCTTGGAAGGGATGGGGTGGAGGTAGGTCTCCGTTCACTACAGCTCGTCCACCTCCGCCTTCTTCGGCGCGGCCCACTGACAACCACCCTCACAACAAAGGTGTGAACGAAATCTACGATGCCGACGTCACTCAAATTTCAGAGTTAAAACTGCCGTTTAAAGGCATTTAAAAAAAATAATGTATTAAAAAATGAATGCAATAGATAAAACTCTGTTACGCCTTTTCATTCAGTTAAAAAAAACCAAGATGTTGTTTATTTAATGTATTTGGAGTAATCTCAAAACAGTCCGGAGTTCAGTAAATTACACACATTTAAGTTGTTTTCTCAGCTTTGATTTTTCTTGGTTTTTATCATTTAAATCGTTTATTTCTCGAAAACTATTTGCAGTAAGTCTTTGAAATTTGGCACAAACAATCTTGAAGTCATTATCTAAAACAACGCTGTTTTAAAGATATTTAGCAAATATGTTTTAGGGCAGATTTTTAATTTTTACATATATTTTTTATCAATTATACAAAAACTAACTTGAATTTTGAAAAAAAAAAACCCTATGACGTTATTTTAATTTAAATACTTGTCTACAAAGATATGCAAGTTTCTCCAACCATCTGAGTAAAATAAGAGTTACAAACAATTTGAGGTTTTCTTTACGAGTGCCATTATAAAATAATGTAATCATAATTTGACATTATATTTAGATCTTGAATTCCTCCGCTTTCTAAATATATACGATGTTCATAATCATCCTTTGGAAATATCCGCAAAAGCCATGGCCACAAAAGATAAGGGTCGCATATTTTACTCCTAGCTAGGGATTCCTTAACCCTTCTTTCTTTCAATTTCTAAAGTAGATCTTTTATTTCTTGGTAAAATACTAATAGAAAAATAAAGCAAATATACGTGGACAAAAGAAATAATAATGTATACGAAGTTAAATGAATGCAATTTAAAGATATGTAGTATTTTGTTTTACATTTCCTTTGTTTTAAAACAAAAACTACATTTCTCATCATCATAATCAATTAAATCATTGCATGTATGTCGCAGTTGAGACGATGTAGTTAAGATTTAATATCTCCCAAGCCAAGGTTTGATTTGGCATTACTATACAGTGGAGACAACCCATCTTAAACCAGTGCTTGTTTTGAAACGGGTATGGATCAATTAGAAGCGAGTAATGTGAATCTAAACTCTCGGCTCGTGAAAAATGAAAGTTTTAAATCGATTTCATTTATTCCACAGCTGGCTTTCTGTCGTGCGGCTTTAGTTTCGGTGGTGCAAAAGCGTTCGGGGTGTTTTATGTGGAGTTTTTAGAGAAATACGGAGAAGGATCCGGATCAACTGCCTGGATTGCCAGTGTGTCTATGGCACTTCTCTTAGGATGTGGTAAATATGACAATCAATCGATCACAACACCAGCCCTTGCATCGATACGTATCAATCTACTTTCCATTCCACCAACATACAAAACCAGAGTGACTGACTGATTCAACGCCTGACCGAGTCATTTGACAATCAATCAATCAATCAATCAATCAATCAATCAATCAATCAATCAATCAATGTTTATTACATCAACCAATCGTTGCTTGTAATTTATGTTCACGTGATATCTTCTCAGTGAATAAATCAACACACGAAAATTCTGCATTCAGGTCTCCCGAGTTCCTGGTTATGTGATATGTTCTCAGCACGTGTCGTCATCGTAACAGGCGGGTTGATCACTGCACTAGGTCACGTGATCAGTTCTTTCGTCACTCGGATGGAATGGCTCTATCTCACATATGGTGTACTTACAGGTAAAATCACGTTTCCTACTTCTTGGCGAAAACAAAAAGTTGACAGTTGTTCTTGTAGTATTCACAAATTGCCTGGATTCGTTTTTTTTCATTGATATTAAGCTTGTCGTTTACATTGAACCGTCAGCTGAACCGATGTCGTTTAACAGTTACCGTATGGATGTTCTTTTTTGGTTCATAACTTCGATTCATCCCATGAGTTATATGTTTGTTAAGGTTTGGGTGAACAAAAGTAAGCGATAAGAAAAAAAGCAATCTAAGCACATGAAGAGCCTAAGAGTAAAAGCAAGATCTCAGAATCCAAATTTCATCGTTTCCTCTAATGATCTTGTTGTCAATGGTTTGCGGGAGTTGGACGGGTTTCACATACGTTTCCCTGACACCACCTTTAAGTGAAATCTCTTCACAAGGAAACACTTATCAGAGACCGCACAATCAAATGATTTCTTGAGATCGTAGATTTAGTTACAAACTTCTAAAGACCCGGAATTGCCGTTATCCACTTAGACCTATCATATAACACCACCAATGCCAATAAACTCGATGTAAAACATTTCTGAGAATAAACAACATTGTCAATAGTCTCAAAGTACCAATGGTGCTTGGTACATGACACAAATAACCAATTGCTGTCTCGTCTGGCATAATGTTACCTATTGAATAGCTTTATGATATTATATTTGTTTTGAATAGCATTGTGTTGAGGTAAATGTTTTGATTTTTTAATTTATCATGTATGAGGGTTTATTCGTTTGATTGCCCCGCGCATGTTATCCCTTTTTTATTCTACGCCTATGTGAATGTGGAGTCATTACAGCCTGCCAACTCTTTTTACAGGAATCGGTCGAGGATTGTGTTTCACCCCCTCGCTGTTAATGGTGAACACGTATTTTGTACAACGTCGAGCTTTTGCCAACGGGGTATTTGCAGCAGGGAGTGGAGTAGGATCATTTGTCTTACCTTTCATCACCAGAGTATTATTAGACAACTATGGACTGGACGGTGCTCTCCTTATGTTCACTGGAATAACGTTAAACGCGTGTGTTTGTGGAGCATTGATGAGACCATTTATACGGGTAAAAAGATCCGCAACTGGAAAGGCTCATCCTGGAATCCAGGTCGGCAGTACAATGGAAAAGTTGCTAAGCAGCGAAGATCCCCAACACTTTCCTATTGCGTCCATGACCTCCAATACTATTCAAGTTTCTGAAATTGGGAAAGACGAACCAGCCACTTCTTTTGTCAAAGTTCCTCACACCAGGTGTTATGGCCAGACGCCGGCAAAATCGCTCGTCAGCGATTCTGTTGAAACCGCCGGATGTTTTGGCGGACCTCCCTGTCCTGTACCCAAAGAAATCGTCTGCAATGACTACCATGATGATGGATTAAGAGAATCATCGAACCTTGATACGTCGTATGATGAGAGTGTCAAAGACTCCTTCAGTGAGACTGATCCTGATATAACAAAAGTGTGTCCGAACATGAGCTCTCTAGCTGAGGAGCATATCTCTGAAAATCCCCCGGTTAGCATCCCAACATGCACACAGTTTACTGATGATACTAGCCAACAGGACAGCTTTGAACTCGGTATGAAACATACGGTTAAGAATAGCCCATCGTCGAACTATAAGAGCAATGCTTTCCTTGATACTCAGTCGACTAAATCAAATTCGGGAACAAGTCGGGATTCAGAGGAAAGCGAAAGCTTTCCTTCTGTAACTGCTAGTAAAGAGGTTATTGTATTAGACCCTTCCATAAATGACTTTGCAGCACCCCTGTTTGACAATACCCAAGACCGGAAAACACACAGAAGAAAGAAACAGTATGGATTAGAAGAAGTCGTAGTCCTTTTAAATAAAAACTTAACACTGAATCCACCAAACTATAGTGAACAAAATGTTGTTATAGAAAGGTACGAAGTAATTCCACATGAAATCGGGAGTAAAGAGAATCGGCCAAATACAAGACTGCCATCCAATGGTGCAAATTCATCAAAAAAGAATTCGACGGTAACAGAAACTGAAAGTCAAAAAAGAGAATCTCAAAATGTCATTATATCATGGTTTCATAGATTGAAGACCCCCTCACTGGACCTTAGAATTCTCAACTATCCCGTATTCATGATGTACGAGGTAGCGTTTATGTTAGCGACAGCTGGATATTTGAACAACTTCATTATGCTTCCAGCTCACGCCGTCCACATTGGCTTCACGAAACCCCAGGCGGATCTACTAGTATCTTTTGTTGGAATTGCTGACATTTTTGGACGAATATTCTTTGGGTGGTTCTCCGATTTGGGGCTTATTTCAAGAGGAAATCTTGCCTCTCTTTTGGCATTTATCGGCGCAATCCCTGCAATATTAATCCCCCTTTCCAGAAATTACACTGCTCTATGTGCATATTCTGTGAGTGTTGGACTGATTGCAGGAGTAAGCGGAGTTATTATATTTGTGTTAATAGCAGAGAGTTTCGGGAAAAGATTGACTCCAAACGTATTCGGTGTGCACTCGACTGTGTTTGCTATTCCGGCCTTACTTGGACCTCCTGTTACAGGTGAGTTTAGTTTTATTAATAAAAAATTGTAGTACTACAAATACAAATTCTTTATTTTTTTTTTTATTTGCATAAGGTACCAGTGACTCGATCCTAGTGGATACTTTTCATTCCTCCTTGGCCGGAGATTCCAAACTGCCGTGATAGTAAGCCGATCTTAGCGATCTCGTCAGCTTTTGTGGAGATGGTCACCAATTTAGGTTGATAAGTTAACAGAGACACCAATAACCAACCTATATAGGGTAGAAGGACACGAACCTGTACATTATTGGCAACATGCACCGATAAGATATAACATTAACTTGGTTGATTTATCGATCAATGATCGATCGAATAGTGATTGATTGGTAAATGCTTGTATTCATATGATAGCGATGTACTTCACTAGTAAATGCCACACTTACATAACCATTATTATGAAGTGGTCAATTCTACTGGGAAGTTATTGTCCGTCCATAATTCAATACTGACAGTGTGATTATTCTTGACACACGCCACATTTAGCAAGAAGACCACTAGAACCGAAACTAACACAAACATATGTGCAGATTGTTTGAGCAATAGTTTTCTTCTTTTCTTTAAAAAATATATCATTTTATACACATGACTAATTATCTTACAACTTCTGGTTTACAGTAAATATAAACAAACAAGTGGTCTGCTTTTTAAACTTTTCAGGCTGGTTGAGGGATTGGACAGGGAGTTGGGATATGTCTTTCCGTTTGGGTGCTATCTGTCTCCTCTTAGCAATGCTGATAACGTTGGGCGCTGGACAATATGTAGTAAGGAAAGTAACAACAAATGGCAAGGAGAGATAACTGCAGATTGGAGCTGGCCTGGTGCAGATGTCAACATGTTAAACTTCGCGAGATTCCCGTTACTACAAGGAGTCCCATCTAGCTTTTTAGCGCAGACTGGGAACTTTGGGATAAATCCGCACCATTACTGTCTTACCAGGACGTCACGCGGGGACTCTACTTTTACAAAGCTAAGGTGCATGATGAAATATGTAAATGGGTAATGTAGGTCAACATTAAATTTAACAATTTTATCTGTTTAAGAATGATTAAACTTGATAGTATTTTTGTAATTTATTTAATTAAGGTGACTCTGGTATCTCTAAAAAGGGAATTGGATTGCTCTACAGCTGAGAGACATAGCACAGTCCCGCTGTGTTTATACACCTGTTCGCTGACGACGATTGCACAATGTACACCGTTTTAGCGAATATCACTACATCAAAATGGTCCTGGTTTATGACAAAGCGGGCACACACTCCTCTAAGGGTTCATTTTATTGTATTTTAAAAACAGAAGTTTGTCTAGAACAAATCTTTTGAAACCTTGATAAAAAGTGCAAATGTCAGTTCCAGATTTCGGACAGGAAATCATAAACTCCCAATTGATATTGGTCGATGGACAAATGTTCCAAAAAATGAAAGATTTTGTACTCTCTGTAATAATAGGGCATGGATATCATTTTTTTTTTATATGTCCCAATTTATTACATGTAAGGAAAGTCCATCTTCCAAGGTACTGATATACGGATACTAGTGCATTGAAAACTTGGGAATTGTTTAAAACGCATCACTAAATCATTTTAACAAATTTGGTTAAATACATTGTGGAAGGCTACAAATTGTCTTATAATTAGTAAAATCCATGTATATATATAAGCTCTATTCTACTGTAAACCGCCATTTATTATATATGTATGTATCTACCTCTCGTGTCCCCCTGTGTGGTCTTTAGGGTAAATACACAAATTGGAAATTGAAAAGGGCTGTACTTAGTCTTGGTGAGGGGGGGGCTACCGGTTTTAATCAAATGAGTCGTGCTGGGTGTATGATTTTGCTTGATAGCCTCAACCTTGTTTACTGTCGTTTGCCCAGTTGAGCAAACCTGGTGTCTTTCATATTTAGAAAATACCAATTGAATTAAGGAGTTTATAATGTTGTGAACCCACACCAGATGTTGACAATCGTATGACGTTCAACGTTTGACGTCCGAGTGGTGCAGGCGAAGAAGGCAGTAGGGTTATCACATTGTTATATTGAAAACGTCTCCCTAGCAGCGAATATCAAACTACTTCCAATTTCTTTTAAACTCTGTTACTTTTGTGTAACTCACTCAATATGTTTGTCTGGCCATACATAAAGCTGGATTTGACTCTACCCACTAGACTGAAGAGGTCGTCAGAATCGCCAGACATATCCAAATATAAATACATATAAATTTTACCCCAGGCAAAAATAGTTCTCTAACGCACCCACTGAGAATATTATAATGATTTTAAACATTAATGGAGAATATAAGTTTTGAACGACATTTAGAAGTGGAGTAACATAATTATACAATTTCTGGATAACCACTTCTTGTTTTCTGATAGAACACAACGTTTCGATACATATGCCTGTATCTTCATCAGATGAAGTATAATATGTATTAAAAAATTAGGAAACTTGAAACACTTAAACATGGCATACGTTCAACAATTTGGAGCAATTACGAAAGCGGCTTAACACCCATGGTAGCTCTTGCATTATAGTACAATACACTGTAGGTCTAGTGAGGATTAACTTTTGTTCTTGGCCTACAAAAATATTGGATAAACAAGGGTAATACTGCAGGAAATTTAACACTTACTGGTTGGCCTCAGCCTGTACAAGATACTGGTGCTTGTCCGACGAAAAAAGACACAGACACGAGATCTTTGAAGTCATCTTGGGTTTGTATAACAGCATTGAAATATTTAATTGACTTCCTGGCCTAGTTGATTGTGGTGACTTTATGGATGTAACCACTATATGTGTTCACCGGGCCTTCTTTTGAGGGATTTGCTGCTCCATGACCAAAGGATTCACTGACGGCATATGTGCTCATTCCCTATGCCCAGGGGTATAAAATACACGTTTGCATTTGCATGAGAAGACGATGGGGCTCGTCAGTGGTTAAAAGGGAAGATACACCTATATGATTGCATAAAATAGAACCTCCAAGGGTTCCACAAGACCCATAGCAGAGGATCTTTTAAAGGGTTTCCTTTTAGCCATACTTGTCTAAAGCCACCGCCCAACCCCATGTGACTACAATAAAATGTTATTGTAACTGACCCAATTCCTTTCGGCCATTTTATCTCAACAAACTTGAAGGACGACGAGCTGTGCTTGTCAAAAGGTTTAATCCTGAGCCGAATAAAAGCACTGATTCGCACATGTTTTCACAGTGTGTGACGCCAGGTTAATAAACGAATGTGTCATCAACTTTAGCCCTTCAGGGTTTCGTTGCTCCACAGCTATACAGGAAAATTAATGTCCTATTTTTTGTTTGGTTAACAGTTGTAGTACTATACTGTCATGAGATAGCTTCCTGTTGCCCACGGCCTGGTTGCTCGAAGTGCTATCTAATTTAATCCATTATTAGATGACATCACGCCATGTTGTATGTCAATGTTTAACCCGGTGTAAACAATTTAACCTGGTGTTTGTAGCTATTCATCTTTCAAGTTTAATTTCGTACTCAAAGGCATTTCACTTCCATGACTCTCGTGTGACACGCATGTATCAGAGGTTCGACACACAGACTCCAACCCGTGAGCTGTTTATTAAAATAGAATTAGTAAGCCCACACGCTAACCAAGTATATTTGAGAAAATATACTATACGAGACAGGGATCATTTGTGACACAACATATGGTATAACATCTTACAACCTTGCCCCACCCCTTCCCTAATGTATAACTGTGATCTAGCACATAAACTAGTTTCGAGAGTTACCGGTTTATGGCATGATAAGAGTACAAATCGGGAAAACTTTAATCAAATGAAAAATTCAAATCAGACAATTTGTTGCCTAAAATCACCTTGATTGAAAAAACTAGCTAAACAAAGAATAAAGCATTCAATCTCAGAGTTCAGAAAATAAATGTACGTGGAGTGTAATATACAGGGTGTAAACATTTATTTGAAAACCGTGTATAGTAGACCGGGTCATTCACAGCTCTGCTTACATAATCATCCGTAACAGTTGAATTTAAAACTTTTATTGGTTTCCTTGTTGATTGTGCGTTTGCACACAGTGTTGGTTGAAGGATGTGAAACTACTTCTTTCTGTTTCTCTACAGTACTGACGGCATTTATGAAGAAATAAACACTCCACAATACTAAAATTATGCACTGCATAATAAGTTTTTTTGCGCTGTCTAAAATGATATTTCACTTATGATAATTCATTCTCCAATCACAACGTTTTTTTTTATATGATATTTATTTTGTCTTAGCAAAATACACGTTAAGCATAAAAGCTTATATTGTGTACATCCAGA
>JAVFBW010197504.1:0-10065 GCA_034783835.1 Mopalia ciliata
CTAAGAAGTTGTTATCCATAAGGAATTCCTACTTGTTATTAACTATCCAACTTCTAAATGCCACTTAAAGAACTGATCATACTCAAGGGTATTTCACTTATTTGAGTACCGATTGTCCACTTCACACTGCTCATTGCCTAATTATGGTACAAAACCAAGAGGAAACCTTGTAATACCCCACCCTTGTGATTGCCAGAGCTGCGCCACATCATGCGACTCACTCATAATACCTGGTGGTATGTATGCATTGAAATATGATGTAAAATAATGCTTGCATTATGAATATGAAATGGATAAAAAAGAACGTATATAAAAGGCTAGCCCAGTGCCCATGCGCAGTTACCAGGTTCACCTCCTCATTCATCTGCTCATGATATTTGTTACGTCTTTGGACAAGAAATGGATCCAGGCCTAACATAAACAGCATGTAAACAACCAGGAGAGAGACAACACAAATGATAAAAATCACCATAACCTGAAATATGAATTATACAATTAAATTCAATTAAGAAATGATAAACTCTCAGATCTGTAAAATGTAAAATTAAATGCCCTATGTGCAGTAATGGAAGGCCTGATCTTTCGGATTTTGCTTTGGATTCCACTTCTACATAACTTTTATTCAGTCATTAGGTGAAGCTAGTGTCATAGAACACTGTTAGAAGTGCTATCATACAATATGTTTTTATATTTATTTAATCACAATTTGTTCATTCGCAAAGAGAGCCACTCAATTTCTCCAAATACAGGCCAATGGTAACACTATATTTTGATTGAAAATCAACAAAACATCTTAGTTTGAAGCAGGGTCAAGAGAGGGCATTTTAAATAACATGTTTAAATAAATCATTGCAATGCATGAAATATTTCTGAACATAAAATCAGGTTTTAAATGGAGTAGTGACAATTCCTAGAGTTTTCAGGACTTAAAACAGAGACATCAGAAACAAATCCATTTGGTACCTAACTGGTCTCACCTTGATAGTGGTGGTGTTACGGTATTCATATCGACATTCACATAACAGGCAGAATTCTTGACGATTTGGAGGTAGAGGTGTCACCACAACATCACAGTTACTGAAAACAACAGGTTATTTTAAGTATCCAGTGCCAAATTTTACTGAAAGAGATTATCTTTGTAACGGCAATATTTATATTTGATGTTTTTAATAACAAGAACACAAAGAAAACAGAATTTAATACACAAAAATATAGCATTATATATTTTCTTGTAGATCAGACTATTTTATAAGAGTATATTTGTATTTCTAAAATTTTATTTTTGGTAGGATGTTTAATCAAGCGTATCATGATAGCATGGCCACTTTTTACTCTGCCTCATTGAAATACGATGGAAAACCAAGAGAAAATCTAACAATCATCTACCCTTAGTTACAATTGCTGAAGTTTATCAATAACTATTCTATGTGGGACATCATATAGTCTGTAGGATAGATAAGTAGGATCAGTGTGTTGCAGGTTGGAGGACATGCTTAGCTAACCTATGAGGCACAACCAGAGACAGGCACATACTATTTGTTTGTTTGTTTGTTTGATTTGTGTTTAACATCGTACTCAAGAGTATTTCACTTATATGATGATGGACAAAAATACAGAACATCACAAAAAATCTGCTTCCTGTTACCCTTTAGCTCTGAGAACACCAGGGTAACAGAGAGCAACCTCTTTTCTTGCCTCTTACGATCCACAGAGGAAGCTGGAGAGTATTCTGCAGGGCCATGGCCCACCCGCTCCCTCACAGAGTCTGGCACATACTGAAAGAAAACACTACCCATGGCTTCACCCTAACCCTGCCAACCGTGGACTGGCAAAATTATATAAAAAAAATAATAATAATAATAACATTGAGTTAAATAAAGATAGCATTGCTACTCTTTGAACAAACTTCCTTTAGCCAGAGGGTGAGGACATTTAGGGGCTAAATCTGTCATGTATAAATTGATATGGTGTTGAGAGTTAGTTTTAGCAATAGCTGATGGGTTTAGTAGTAAATAACTATTAACCGTAACCCATCATTAAAGATTCATGTAATGTCTTAAAGGACAACATGCCAGATTTTAGAAATGTGTCTATTGGATAGTAGACAGATCTCACATCCTGGATAAGTTAACATCTTCTTTCTTTTTACTTGTACATATACAAATAATACAGAGCTTACAGACTGAAAATAGTCAGCAATAAATCTATTGTGGAGATGTAAGCTTAATTTCTAACTATGCGACTCTTCACCTTACCATTCACTTAAAGGGACATCTTTTACAAATACTTTGTTTTGCTTGACAGAGCTGTTTCCTGAATCTTGAGCAGGACAGACACATTTACAGCGTGTGTCTCCATACTGTGCCTGTTTACAACAAAAAATGTATTTAAAAAAATGTTTGGATATAAGTTATGGTAGTTGAGTGGATAGATCTGAACAGCATATAAATGGATTTCACAATGTGAGAAAAAAAATGCTATTGTACATGATGATGTAGGTGAAAAGAGATCATGATACATCTCTTAGTGATAAGGCTACATTATATGATAGACGATCAGAGATACAGAACTCTGCATCTACTCATAGTCAAGATGATTTGTTTGTTTGTTTGCTTGGGGCTTGTCATTTTCATTTATATGACATCGCATTGTCCATTTCACACTGCGCCTATAGCCTTATTACGATGGAAAACCGAGAGGAAACCTTGCTGTGGGTAATATACAGCCTCCCTGCTCTAGTGAGGCTAGCGGAATCAATACTGAGCTATAGGAAACCAGGTAAAAACCACCCCCACGATTGCCAGAGCCACAACCTGTCTCGCTTATATACGGTAATACCTGATGGTCGACAGGCAGACTCGATGCGATGAACGGTACATTGAAGCAGGTTCAGTTTAGTACGCGCACACGCTACCACTAAGCCATGTCCGCGGGCCGTTAGTCAAGATGAATCTAACTTCTAAAGTGTTGTCAGTCCATTTGACAGTTACAACAACAACATTAACTGTTTCAACAATTACCAAACAAAACCGTTGGTTAAAGTTCTAAATATGAAAGACTGAGTGTTTCGATATGTATCCACATAAACACATACAGTTTAACAGGTTCAATTTACCTCACACGTAATGAGTAATGTGGAGATGATTAAAAGGAAAAGCGGGATGCCATTTGAGACATCCATTTCTCAGAACAAGGTGAAGGTCATTCGTAATATTATCATAGGAGCATTTTACATTTGGTTTTTATTCGTGCATTTAAAAAGAAACCTGAAAAAAGGACAGTACTATTTTGTCTGTACTTTATTTTTACATTTCAAATAATTGACTAGTTGCCTGAATGTTAAATATTGCTACGAACTCACTTTTCGGTTATCACAGGGGAAATAACTCAGTCTTCATAACCAATCTGATCCATCACCAATCTCTACTAGGGTTGTCTGTCCATGCCATCAGCACCGTGACTATCAAATTATAATCTTTAGTCTACAGTTTAACCTTAAATTTATACAAATTACCGAGATACCTATGCGCATCTAGGACTTATAGGTCCCTCAACTGACATTCTTTACGGGTTTCTTATTAAAAATGAATACATGTAGGCCTACTTTCCAAAAAATGCTGATCAGCTGTTACACAATCTTCATTTGCATTAGCACAATGAATAGAGCTAATTCCCCCGTCTTTTCCCTACGTCCCCCGCCTATTTCAACCCTTGGTGAAGGTTGGAAATTGATTTGCCGCTGTCGCCGGCTTCTCAAAACATATATCTAATTTTTCTCTGATTTGTTTTTGTATATAAAAGCCATGATAACCTATGACTCCTACTTTCTTTCCTGACTTTCAAATAAAGTTTTAAAGTAGTAAAGTTGGTTCTCTAGACTTGTATATATTATCACTACAGTTGGGGTGTCCAACTTTCTACCGAGTATATTTTATAACCTAGTATAGTATAGGTGTTTAGGTGAATACCACGACATC
The DNA here is from genome assembly GCA_034783835.1 of Mopalia ciliata. Classification (NCBI taxonomy): domain Eukaryota; kingdom Metazoa; phylum Mollusca; class Polyplacophora; order Chitonida; family Mopaliidae; genus Mopalia; species Mopalia ciliata. The sequence goes on from JAVFBW010197504.1 coordinate 3,978, forward strand.
AGTAATAATGACACACAAGTCCAGATAACCAGCTTGACAAGTTCAGTTTATTTATTTTGATAGGCCTACAAGTTCTACTCTGGAATCGGTTTGGATTCATCAGGACAGACACTGGTCATACCAACATCTGATCAGTTTTCTTCAGGCGTACATCATAAAAGCATTAAAGAAGACAAAGCAAGTTTGGTTTAGTTAGCTCTTTTGTATTCTAATAAGCAACACTGTGAGACAAAAAACAAATTGTATATTAAATGCTTATCCTTATACAATAAACATTGAAAACATTCATTGTTACTGGGCCAATTAGTCTATTACCTCACCCAGTAAGCATACCGTTACCAGTCCTTTACCCCACCCATTCACAGTAACAATGGCCTTTTCAGGTTTCAACATATAGGAGCATACAATGACATTCTATAAAATGAATGCAAATAAAACAAGGAAAAAAAACCCCCCAAAAAAACACCAAAAACAATAAACCCAGTAACATATAATACTTTAATCAATTGTACCCATTAACAGGACCTAAAAACAAACTATTATGCATTATCTGCAGAATTTCAGTACATCTTATTGGAGTGTATAACTGTATTTTAAGATCAAATAACAAGGGTACAAATCTTGATTTTACATTCATATCTAGTAAAGATGTAATTAACTTTAGTCCATTTGAGTGCTTAACATTAATCACTGGTTTTCCATTTAAAATCAAATAAGTATAGGTTAAAGAATTTGTGAAGACTTTATTTGCAAACACTTATATTGCCATTTGAGTTTACTGTTAATGGCGTTCCATATGGTACTTATTGGTATTTGTTTATTCACCATAATAATAAAATAAAACAAATTAATTGAATATTAAGTTTCAACAGGTGGGAATAAAATCTTTAAAACTTTGAGGTTACTTTAATCAATAGGGTGTGCCAGCCCAATGGGTGGAAGTAACCCCTCCTGACGCCACTGGCAGCAAATAAAGACAAGACAGGACACTCAGAACCACTTGGAGATGTGCTTTTACAAATGAGTTTCTTTAAATAATTGAAGCAGTACAAGCACACTCTAGAAAAGTATAAAATTCAAAACTTGTGTTGTGTGAGAATATAAACAATATCCTACTTAACTGCATTAATTTACATAATACCTCGGTAACACAATACCAAAGTTTCCACAAATGTTTTGGCATTAGGAGCAAAGTGGATTCGGTTTGTGTTGAATACAACTCGGGTAGAAAAGGGGCCTGAATCACACTGGTTGCAATAAGCAATAAGGGGACCATTTTGGAATAAGAATTTGGAACCTGCATCTCAATGGATCTATATTCCTTCACTAAGAAGCTCATCACTGTATAACTAACTACACCTTTAGTTAAAACAAGTCCTTAAAACAGATCAAAACTTACATAAAATGCATGATTTGAGAGGATTGCTGCTTCTAAAACCTTGCTGAGAGTTTATGCTTTTTAGTTTTTTAATTTAACTTATTTGGCTTGACGAACAATAAAATTATACTAAAAAGATAACTAGTATTACAGTTATTAATTTAATTGAGAAAATTCATTAAATAAATCTATACAACAATAGGGCTTTGCTATCTGGGTTTATGGCTTGTGTTTTTAGACATTTTCATCCTGTGACTTCTTTTCTGTTTATGTGATTTCCAAACAAACACTAAACAAAGCAAAGATCTAATACTAAGTGTACAGCATATATAATATTGAGCGACTACAGCTAACATGTGATAATATTCAGGGTTAGAAGTATATTTGGATGCAGGTTCTGCACAGCTAGAAGCACACAGTAGGCAGGTGACACCTTGCCTCTGGAAACCTGCTGAGTCGTACCCCTATAAGACAGGCCGAGAGAAGTGGGTGTACGTCAGACTGTAGTTCTTAAAGAGACAATGCTGATGGTCCAGTCTGGTATAACCATGTACGGATTTCATCTCCTCAAAATCACGGGGGCTGTCCTTGGCAAGAGACTCCTGGTAACACAAAAATCAAGAAAGGGCTTTATTGACATTCAGTGCCCACTCAGTCGTGATTAGTGAGTTGAACTAGTGATCTCTTTGACGTACTACGCACACGACACAGGTTCTGGTCCCTTGACGTAATTGCGAACCTCCAGTAAATGAGGGAGTCCCAAGAAGGGGAACTTGACAATTAAGGGATAGGTTTTTCCATAATATTTAAGTAAGACAGGGGGAGAAGTGGACTACAAATTGTATATCAGTGAAATACTCTTGAGCACAACTGTAAACCACTAATCCAGTCCTATGTATATGCAGTGACCTATTTGAAGAAACATTTGCACAAAATGGTATTAACACTCCACTGTGCAATATTCTTTTTATTATTTGTATCAGCCAAAAATGTAAATAACAAATTTATAAAAAATTTAATGGTAATTTTAACTCTGGTGAGTTCACAACAGTTTACTGTCAAATCATATTTGAACCATTTTTTAAAAGATGAATACAAATTAAAGAACTTCTGCTTTGCCATTAAAATTACACGCATTCCTAGGCAACATAATAGAAACAAATTCCCTATAAAAATCATGATTTGAAGTGTATTAGCAATACCTGAAATCTAATGATAAAGAAATAATGTTTTTACAGTTGAAAGAAATCCTGTTATGTTAACTTTATTAAAATCAGATTTAACATTTGGTGGCTAAAATTGTTCTCACTCTTGATGTGTTTTAACAATACCTTAATATTATAATGCAGTGTATTTAAAACAGATAAAAAGTGGTAATTCTGCACAATGACAAAGTTACTCCTGGAAGAATGAACAAACCTGATTGGCAAAGATGGTCATGAGGAATTTCCCTGGGCAGAAAACATCCAGTATCTTCTGCATCATGGCTTTGTATGATTTCTTTAACAGAAAAAAGTTTAATTTCTTACAACAGATACTTAAATTCACTACTACTGATGAAACAACCATAATGTTAAGCTGTAAATTTCCTACAACATGTCATACACTTTCATTGATAGATTGCCAGTGAAGGAACCACTCGTTGCCAGCTCAATAGGTGAAGGAAACTAGCATAACTGCCAACAAACAAAAACATCACAGGACACCCACAGGACAATACAAAGACATCACAAACATATCATTTTCCAGTTCCTTTTTTCGCTCAAAAAGCACCGAGGTAACAGGAAGACCACTTCCACCACGAAAATGGTAACTATGACAAGCACTGTTCATTCATTGATAACTACTCTTTATGACATATTGACTGGTGTTTTCTGTCGTGGTTTAGGGTATTTCACTTATATGTCAGCAGTGTCTTGTAGCCTTCAAATGACCAATCAAAGCCAAATTGAGGTAGCATTAGTGCATGTGTAGTCTGTGCATAGGGTGTGCAGTTAGCTTGCTGCTTGCCATGTCTGCTGGATGAGTTTGGCTTTTCAAACACGGTTTACACCACCCACACCCAGAGATCTTTTTTTCAATCACGATTTAATCTCAATTTATTCAAAAAATTTTGAGTATGCAAAGTTTCCTTTGTTAGTCTTTAATTATGTGCTTTAAAAGACAATCTCTAGATGGGACAAAAGGATTGGTGATTAGCATGTCACATTTTTCATGTCACTCATTTAACTCTAGAAGATGTAAGTCATGTTATTTATCAGTATTACCTGTGGAACATTCGTCTCAAAGCTCACATAAGAGCAGTGGGGTTCAGGGGTCACATGGATTGTGATGTAAAAGCCCTGAAATATAATGTAAATATCTTAGAAAACAATGAAAATGTTAAATAAAGCAGGGTAAAAAAAAAATAAATAAATTTTTTTTTATTATTTAAATGTGTTTTTTTTTTATAATTCTTACTTAGCATAATAAATACTACAAAGGGATTGTGTTAAGCACTTGCATCAAGCCCATATAATTAACCGGAATATAATTTGTTCCTAAGAAATGTAACTTTCAACTCATAAGGAGAAATATATAACCTAAACAGCTCAACTGACTTATTTTAACCTATTGTTAACAAATATTTACCACAATCAAAACTTCAAAAAAATGCTGTCAGAGTCTGTGTCTTTTGTACCATACTTGGTAAATTTGATAGAAATGCTACATTTATGGAATGAGGTGTCTATCACATGACCCCTGGCAACAAACCAGGACAACTCCAAAATACAACACTAAAATGCTTCTTGCTTTTACATAGCTTTGAGAGAACCAAGGCAGCAGGATAAGTAAGATGGAATTCACAACTTCAAGCCTATTTGATGTGAATCAAGTTGAAGTCCATCATGTTTATTTGATAACCCTGAGGGATTGATAATGTACGTCGAGTCTGTAACCATGAAGCCATGGAATCAATAAATTAAACTGCATCAATCATAAAAGTTATATGATTATCTTTACCCCAGGCAGAAGACCATTCATGGAGTATCCACAAGGTTCAAACAGAAAATCATCGATCAGAGCTCCTGGGATCAGCTGTGAAATTCCAGACTTCTACAACAATACAATACAGTATATTATTAAAAAAAAGTTGATGCAGAAATAAAATATGTAACAAAATCTGTTATAAACTAAAACAGACAATATCTACTACAACAGACAACAAAAACTGTTAATTTTGTCAAATTTGTCAACAGTGTGAGCCTGAGGTTGATTGTTTTAAGAGGGTCAATGAAATTTGAGAATATCATTAAGTGTCTGATGATTTTGAAAATTATCAGATGAGAGTAATATAAATCATATCATACAATGTACATGGTTTGGGGCTGGTGAAGCTTGATAAAATGGAGTGATTGTTGACGATAATTTCACACACCTAGAAAAATAACCTCAAACAAGAGTACACTAACTAACAAGAATGTCTCCACCACAGGAGGTAAGGAAATCTTAATTTAAGATGAGATGTTTACAAATTCTCTTTCTGTAAACATTACTAAGAAATTGTTGTTGTTGCTGTTATGTCTTACCTCTGAGGCCTCTTGACCATTAGAACAGATTTCTTTACTAAATATCTTCATCTTCTCTTCATCCATATTCCACATTAACAAGTGAGATGAGGTTAAAGAGAATTCACTTTCAGTGGATTTGACAGATTAATGTCAATGTATAACTGTGGTATCAATTGATTTGCCCCAAATGAGATATCACATCTTTGGCCCCATTTTGAAACTGGCCACACATTTCACTCATAAAGCAGTGTGCCAGCCTATTTCATTAAGTTTTGTTTGTTGTATTTTTTATTAGGGTTAATTCTTGTTAAATACATAGTTTGGTTTTATTTTAAAAAAAGGATATTTCCAGGGTCTGATCAGGGTCCATAACTCCAATGCAGTCAATCGTGTAAAGATACCTGGTAATGATAGAAAACTTTAAAAAATGAGGTGCACTTTGCTGTCAGAAAAAATACACAACCTGCATTAATGCTGATGGTACTCTCTGGGTCCGATTCCACAAAGCAGTTTTATACTTACGTCAAAATGTTAAAAGGTTCTCACATTTCTCAGTTTTAAATTTTACAATTTGCTATGTTAGCATAATTATTATATAACGTAAGTATGTCACAACTACAGGTATTACTTTAAAAGTAAGTTCAGGCAAGTCCCCAAAATATCAAATTTAGTTTTTTGACTTAAGTCAGAAAATGCTTTGTGGAACCAGTCCCACGGGTGCTGAAGTATAGACGTTTAGTAGACTAAGCTCAGAAGTTAACATATATTAACGACACAATTTCCAATCAGAACACTCTTTGTGTGATTGAGGGGTTAAGCCATATGGACTCATTTGACATTGTGCCAGTCCAGTGGGTGAAGGACAATAACCCTCAATACCACTGGTAACATACAAAGACAAGACAAGAAAAGAAGGACAAAAAGGGGACATAATACAAAGATATCTCAAACAGATCAACTCATGCTGCCTTTAGCTCGGAGAGCACCACCATAAACCCTCATGAATTTCCTTTTGTTTTTTGCACACATGCCATTTTTAGAGGTAATGTTTAAGATTTAGCTGAAAAACATGCATAAGATTAAGTTTGTTTGTTTGTTTGATTGGGGTTTAACGTCGTACTCAAGGGTATTTCACTTATATGATGACGTGCCAGCCCAA
>JAVFBW010197515.1:0-10065 GCA_034783835.1 Mopalia ciliata
AACCTACAAAATTTTCTGAACAGGTATATGTTCTAACTAAGAAAGTGTTATTCCAAAATAACGAAAATACTGTTAAATAGTTCTTGATGGTCACAAAATGGTGTGTAAGGTGATATTTAGTGTTGGCGATTCTAAGCCAAATCTAAGGGCCGGGAGTTTTTAAACAAACCCAAAACCGAAATAGTTTCAGCTTTTCTAAGCAAACATTTGATTGTTTGCTTGATTGGCTGAGATTCTACTCCGTACGTACGGTTAGTTCCAAAGCATGTATTTCCACTGAAAAGTTTAACATATTACACAAGTAGCGTAAATCCGAAAAACTTTTTTCTCAATATTCCAGCATTTATAATGCCATCACCAGGAGATCATGGTATATCTCCCGATGATGGCGTAATACGTGCTGAAATATTGAGAAAAAATGGTTATCGTTTTTTTGGATATACACTTATTGTGCATTAGGGTCATTTCCTCTTCAAGACGGAGTGCCAGCCTAATGGACGACGGAAATCGCCCTCGGTATGGATATTTCCCTCAAGGGCTTGTGTTATCAAAAAGATCAATGCAAAAACACCACAAACAGATCGACTGACATTTGGCAGGCTGACATGCCTGCTTGATTTTCTTAACTGCGATAACATCGCTTCACTCGGCTGTGATAGCCCGCGGTCGTGGCATAGTGGTTAGCGAGTGTGCTTCCTAAAGCCTACTTCGATGTAACGTTCACTGGATGCAGTCCGCCTGTCGACCCTCAGGTATATGAGTGAGTCACAAAAGTTTTCCACCGTAACAGGGCAAGGAACAGTGTGAAGAGGACAATGCGTCGTCATATAAGTGAAACACCCTTGAGTACGACGTTAAACCACAAACAAACAAAAACTCGGTCGTGCTAGGTGTATAACTATGGGGGGCGTACTACCTGCGTATACACACTATTCATACACTGTTTTGTTAAATCAGTGATAAACAGGAAGCCAACTAAAACGGTCAAGGCCAACAGCAATATTTCCATCACTGTTTGAAACAATTAAATAAAGGCATATAGTAAGTCTCTATGGGTATTTGCGGGCGGCTGGAAGGAGCTTCATGCTGCCCTGATAATATTCGACATTGTATGTTTTCTGAAAACTTTGGGGTTTTTGTTTAACTTCGAGGTAAATATCATTCGACAAGAACTTCTCGATGCACATAGGAAGTCATACTGCAGTAAAAAGGCGAATTTCTGGAAAGAAAAAAACAACTTAGGTTAAGATGTTTGAGCAGAGGCGATGAATTTAATGTTTGTTTATTTGATTGGGGTTTAACTTCGATCTGAATGGTATTCCACTAATATGAAGACAGATTATCCACTTCACACTGCTCCGTGTCTTATTACGGTGGAAACCGAGAGGATGCCTCGTAAAAAAAAACAAAACAATACACGGACTTGATCCTGTGAACCGTAAATCGTCTTGGTAGGAAGCGCACATGTTACAACTTAGACACGGCCGCAGGCCCGAATTTTATGTGTCGGTCCGTACTGGGTACATTACAATTGCAGCGGTCAAGCGCAACGCTGATTAACGTGACAACCCTGTAACGGCCTTCCATAAAATGAGTTTTAAACTTTACTTTTCTATTCAACTCAACGACAGAAACAAACACAGTTTTCAGATATGATGGTATTTTCTCTTTTCAAATTAGCATAATGTTAAAGCTGTCGCTAGTTCAATCACTTTTCTGTAATATGGATATGCTACCTGTTAAGCTTACCTCACCTGTAGAACATCTGGCAGGTGAGGTAATTAACTTATTCATTAATTACAATCAAGCTCATAACCCTGTCTATTTACACATATATAAATATTCTCCATATTAAGCAGGAAATGTTATCGTAAAATACGTAAATATATTTGGCCAGATTAACACACCTTAACAAAGGATTGGTCATTCCCAATAACCTATTCTGTGACTCCTTTCTCTCGAAAACGATTGGAAATTAATGCAATTATATTTATTTATTTCTATTCTTTTAAATTTAATTTTTATTATATATTCGACTGTTACTTAATTTTTGTTTTGCCTTTTTTATTTATTTATTCATTTCTACGAGTGTATACCATGATATTTATTCATTTAATTTATTTGTTTACGTGTTTATTTGCTTATTGTTTTTCGCCACTCTTGGGCTGAAAGTTGGATCTTTTTTATACAAATATGACTCTTATGTTTGGACTATGATAACTGGACAGCCCAATTTAGCTTCCCATTCTATTTTGATTGCTAGTTTCGAATATGTTTGTATGCGTGACTTTGTATTAAAGAGATAAAACCTCTGATTACAAACTAGAAGTGGCCGAATCAATTCTATTGAAAAGTATTCCTTTTATATTATGCCTCGTAACGTACATTGGATGAGTCACAACTTATATATTAATGCGTTCTTGTTTAATAAATATAGTATGTTATTTTAAAGCGTTGTCAATTCCGCGTGTTTTTAGTCACGGTGGTTGACTGCATGTGTTTAACCTGCTTGCACCAATCGCTGCCTCGTGACGCTGTGCTTTAATGACAAAATATTTTACCCTAAGCTCGAATAATTGCATTTCAACGCCATAATTTCCTTTTTTTCCTGGGGAATGCTGGAAAGCTGGGGATTCCGTTTGTTTACAAAACGTCGCAAACCAACTTAATTAAACAGTGGAAGTCATCAAATGAGAGACAAGATGGCGTATAACCGCTTCAGAAGCGGAGTCTTTGAAAATTCCCAAACCGTGTTTTAGATTTTGAAAATTAATCAAAGTTGTCAATAAAGGGTAAAACTGTTGTATTAAAACGTGTTTCTTTTTATTTTTCTAGTTGAAAAATTTGATCAACGCTAACAACTCGGACCTACTTCTAGTGACACTGCAATCTCCTTCACCGGATCTGACACTGTTTGCTCCGGATAACCAAGCAATACAAAGATTTGCTAGAGACTTCCCAGAAGCCGCAGGAAATGCCACCGTTGTTAGGAATGTAATATTGAATCACGTGTGTAAGTATAAGGAAACAGTAGACAGAAGATAATCGATAATCGTTGATTGATTTGTTGATCGGACGGTTATCGATTATCGATTGATTGAGTTGGGTTTTTTTTAAATCAGCTCTATGAGACGAATTCCAAAACCAAGCGGTTGTTGATTGGTTGTTTTGGTATGACTGATCCCAGAGCATCATCTCACATTTTGGTAAAATCGTATTCTCGCGAGAGTTTCTATAGTCCATAACTCTCGTACGCTATGCCAGGCCATCGCGCATCATTTTTTGCCAATATTTTGGGCGACGTATGTCACAGAACAGCGAATAAAAGAAATGCAAAACAAGATGGCCCGGGTGTATCTTAGAGTCAATGTCTCTTGGAAGTAGAATTGGTTATATTTTAGAATGATCTTTGTTATGTCAAGCCGATGATTTTTATGCTCTCGCCGTTCAATCTGGTTTTTGTCAGTACAGTATGAGACACTGACTTAACCTGCATCTCACAGTGCTTGGTGTTTGTTGGCTTGTCTTTATTAATTTATTTATTTACTTATTTATTTATTTATTTATTCATTTTTTAATATATTTATTTATTTAATTTTTAATTTATTTATTTATTTATTTATTTATTTATTTATTTATTTATTTATTTATTTATTTATTTATTTTATTTAAGTGGTGAACGTAAGTGTGAAGGCTGCCGATGTGAAATCCAATCTTGGGGTATTCAGCGCGAGAGGTCGTCCGTTATGGTTTTACAAAACGGTAAGTGAGAATCTTCATAGTTTGGTTGGTTATTGACTGACTGATTCACTGATTCATTGATTCATTGATTCATTTGTTGAACAATTGTTGCATTGTCGTCAAAATGTGTGATCGAAATCAGGTTTGAAGAAGATTAAAAAGCTTTAAAATGAAAGTAATCATATTATTTACCTGTTATTTATTTTCTAGACTGAAGGAATAACAGTTAATGAAGGAAAAGTAGTTCTGGGGGATTTACCTGCCACTAATGGCATCATCCACATAATAGATGAGGTTCTGTACCCGATGGGGGCACAGCAGTCAGCAGGCGAGACGATCCTCACCGGCTCCCAATACAGGTAATAAACGGCCATATTTTGTAGAAAAAATATTAGAAGTCGTTGTAGATAAAGTAGGCATACGTTCCCATCAGAGCCGCTGTTCTTCACCTTATGCCAGCAGGGGAGACAATCCTGATCGGGCACAACGCAGGTAAAAAAAAATGGGGCGCTTATATTTAGGAAAGCAGACAAATTCTTAGCCTACAAGTCGTTTTAGATAAGGTATCGTCCAATGCACCATAATGGTTGATTTTTTTTTCTTATCCTATGGGGACACAGCAATCTGCTGGCAATCCTCCAGGGAGGGGGGATACAGTGAAATTAGGGGCCTTGTTTTGTGAAAAAGAAATATTCTTGAAAAACATTTTAAATAAGTTATCATCAAACATCACTCTCATAGATGGGTTTCTTCACCCTATGAGGACACGGAAGTCAGCAAGTGATACAATACTCAGGGGGGGGGGGGGGGAGGGCCAATACCGGTGAAAAGTAATACTACAAAAATATATATGTTCCTAACCGTTTCGCCTTAAGACAAATCATAGGCCGAGGAGTTTTTTTTTCTATCGGGGTCTATTTCTAATGTACTCATGACATTGCCACATATGTAACCATTCGAATCAAGTCCATATTAGGCCTATTACCATACTATTGTAACTCAATGGCATAAGTGACTACTTCGGCCATATGAGTACATATATATTTGATATATCTGCTATATAAACCACTGACCAGCCTTTTTAAATTCAATGACGTAGGTGGATATTTCGGTTAAATGAGTAACATATTTATTACCCTTCTTGACCACTGGTCTAATCCGTTGACAAGAATCTCAAGTTTGTAACATAGATTTCTGATTAAGTAAAAGCATTTGGACGGAATTCGTTCTGCAATCTTAAACGAGTTTTGTAATTGTATTGTTCAACGCATCAAATATAATTTTGAATAAATTATTTAACATTTCACTGTTCTTTGATCAAAACCAATAACATATTGTTTATTGTTATTGTTTGTTTAATAATTAGTGTCGTTATTATTATTTTATAATTTTTATCATTATTATTATTATGTTTTTATTTCTTTAATCATTAGTGGGCTAAAGGCATTCGTGGAAAAATCACAGGAAGTAAGCACGATTTTACTGAACAAGAGCAGATTAGTGACTATCTTCACACCAACCAACGAAGCCATTCCAAGCCCAACTGGTTTTAACAACAATGATATAGATGCGGTAAGCCAGTTCATTCATTCATTCATTCGATCTTTCACTCGTACAGTACATGTGTTGGCTCGTCCCTTCATTCGATGTTTCACTTGTCCATTTGCTGGCCAGACCAATTTCAACCTTGATAGGTTTCTTCAATGTGGAACTGGAACAAATGCTCTTATTCATGAATCTTATTCTTCTTATCTCTGTAATTATTTTGCCCCTCGTCTTGTTCTTTCGTCCTTCTTATTCTTTTTTCAATCCTCCTTTTCGTATCTCTTATTATCTCTTATTCTTTCTCCATTTCTTCTTCACTTCTTCTTCTGTCAGTGTTTCTTTCCTGTTCTTTTTCTTTCCTTCTTCCATTCCCTTCTTGACCTTCTTCTGCTTCCTCCTCCTCTTCTTTTCGTATTTCTTCTTCCCTTCTTCTTATTCTTCATTCGTTCGTTCGCTCGTACGTTCGTCTGTCCATTCTCCCATCCGTCGATTTTTTCGACCATTCATTCATTCAACCAGTTCACTCATTATTCCACCCATCATTCCACACATTTATTTACATTTTCAGATGCTGAAGAGACACGTTTGTGTGGAGAACGTTTTATTCGCCTCTTATTTCGACAGTGACCGAAGAATCGAGACCTTCCATGGTGATATCCTAACCAAGAAAATGGACGACAATAGTAAGTTTTTTTGTTACAAATAAAAATAATTAAATATCGAGGGAGTCATAATTAGAGGATAAAAAAATCAATAAAAAACAGATGATATATCCCCAATAGCAGATATCGTGTCTTCATTAGGAGTTATCAAGCCTTTTCCACATGTTATGTGTTCTGCTTTCGAACTCCTCTGACGAGGTAACAACGTGATAGGCTCTCCCTACGACGAGACACTTTCTCCTTATAAGGCCGTATCAACATCCTTAGCACTTATGATCTCATAATCATGACTTGCTATCTGTGCTTTAGACCAACTTCCTCACAATAAAGACTTATTATCGTATAATCAGGTCTAGACTGTATATCCTCATAATAAGGAATATATGCATCTCCATTTGTATCGCCTTGAGGGGACTTACAACCACAAAATCAAAATATATTATTATCAGTTGCCTGGACGTCCCAATAATTTTGCTGCATATTACTATACATGTTGTGGCATTTTCATCGGGGCATCCAAGTTTGATCAAACCACTCGTCTACAGGAGGGGAGAATGTAAATGACACCTAACTATAACATTCCTACCTCCTAGTAGAGGAGAGGTTTGGTCAAGCCAGTGGGGACTAAACACATTTAACTTGTATGACATTATGAAACATAATGTAATATTTATGGCACCCACTTGTTAAATTCCCCCCCCCCCCCCCCCCAACCCAACCTTCCACACACACACCACCCCTCTCCACAATCCCATGTATTTAGCCACGTCGCTTAATTAAATATATACCATTTTCTCTGTTTCAGTTTACGTAATGAACTCCAATGATCTTTGGTCCAAGGTAGTGAGTCTTCGAGGAACACCAACATTAAACGGCGTCGTGCATCAAATTAACGGCGTATTGGGTTTAACGTCAGGAGTCAACCTTGTGGAGGCGTTGGGGCTTAACGGATTGACGTAAGTGACGCCGCCTCGCTTTGGCGACTTTATTGTTAATTGTGGTTAACACTTTCTAAAAAAAATGCTTTTTTGTATATAACTTGAGAAGACAAAGCTTCTTTATGTTCCGTTCCAACCATATCTCTTGTTCATTTTATTGGCAGAGTTCTAGTCATAATTTTTCCAATACATATCAAACATTAAGTGAAAATGTCGTATTTGATATTTAAAATATTTGTTTCTATCATGGCGAAAAAATGTGTTATGCATTTACATAATTCAAAAATTTCTTTGTAAAGAAAAATTGGTAACTAAGCATGATTTGCATTTTGTAACCAGCAAGTACCATCTAGCTATTCAACGCAGACTGCAACTTGGGGATAAAACCGCGACATCACAATGGAACCACTTACCAGGAAGTCGCGAGGCGGTGCTCTGATTTTAGCCACAGTTACAAAAAAGTCCACTTGTTTAAAAAGAATGAAAATGTGTGGTGTGGGTCAACATAAAATGGAAGAAAAGAAACTGATTTAAGATTAAACTAATTTGCTGGTATGTTAAAAAAGGGAATTGCATTGGTGTTAAGCTGAATGACATCACAGCATAGTCCTTACTCCTTAGTCCTAGTGTATTTATACCGCTGTCATTTGCCCGGCGAAGAGCGCACTATTTTAGGTAATATACCGAATATCACTACATTCCAAATGATCCTGATTTATGACCTAGATGTCTATAAGCAAGTCATTGGAGGTACAACGGCGACTGTTTTAATCAAATGCTTGGTTTGATGCTTTATTACAGGAAGCTGAAAAATAAGGTATTGCACGAGGGTTTGGATTCCGCCCTTGGGGAGCCTGACAGTAACTACACCATTTTTGCCCCGTCAAACGTAGCCTTTGACAAATTCACACAACCTTCCGGAGTTGCCCTATCAACGGTAAGTAACTCCACGGTAGTTCAACTGTGCCCTTAATTTGAGAATAAAACCAATTTAATGGAAATACACAGGTTAAAATGTCTTCGAGTGTGGACAGGGATTAGAAACGCCGCTATCCTTCGAATTATCGAACCGTAAATGCGTTACTCGTCTAGCTTGTTCGAATACACCCATTGGGCGTTTTGTCAAACATAGTATTAAGTCTGCTCAGTATAGGCCAAACTCATCATAACTGGCACCCCCTACACTACTTATGCGGGCGATTGGAACAAGCCAGCCGAGTAACACATTTACGGTTCGATGAGTAGGCGTAAGCGTATCTAATCCCTCTACATACTCATCCCAGCTTCAAGTGACATAGCATAAAGCATTAATATACACTATGCTGTCACTTATATACATAGACTTTTGTCTGAGATCCCATTCCATACAATTGAAGTTAATTCGATCACAATTTGAATACTCATCAACGTAATAAGTAACAATTGCGGAAGAGCCCGGTGAGAACAATCTTTACATTTCTGCTCGCAATCACATCGTGCACTAAACCACAATGCTATCTGCTCTATCGCACGATATGCTCATTGCTGTGGTTTTACCACTACGCTGTGGCGTGATAAAGGTATATTTTAATCACAGGAAATGTATTTACCACCCTATGCTCATTATTCGGCACATTTAAGTAAAGTAGGCCTATATTAGGAATATTTTTAATTTCCGCGCTTATTTTGCTTAGTTCACAAAGCGCCATGCTTTATTTTACTTAGATTTTGAGTCGCCACGTGATTAAAGGGACAGTATACAGCGATGATTTGAAGGAATCCCAATCAGTCCAGACTCTTAACAGTAACGAGATGATCACCATTACCAAGGACCAGGCCGGAAAAGGTAAGCACTTTCATCAGCCGACACATCAGATATATCCGAATTGGATCATAACATGGACATTCAGTGTTAAAGCGCATGCTGTCTTTACGTGTCTATTCGTATTTTTACAGTGTTGGGCCTGTAGCCCTATAGTCCTGGGTTCGAATCCCGGTGGAGGCAGGCAAATTTTTATCTTTTCATTTATTCATAAAATAGCCAGGGGGAAAATGAGAAAGTCTCGTCTTGCACATTTTTTCCTTTGGGAAGATGCCTGCTATCCGGTTCAAAAGCTATGGATAACACGTCTGTAGCCACTCAAGGGATATTCAAAACACTATAATCTTTAGAATGTCCTCGAGAAATATCGGTTTGTACATCAAATTTACCGTAACGAGCAGCTAGTATTACAACGAAATTCCCCAGAATTGTATTCAACATGATCTTGTCGCCCGCAAAGTTTTGAATCGAGATGACACTTTTTGAACACGGCCTCATGCAGTGAGAAAAAAGATCACTGATTTTTAGGTCTCTTGGCGACATTCCATCTAATCCTCTGTTAGATGCCTGACGCCGTGCCATGTTGGAGGTCTATCTGTTATCCGCTGTAAAAGATTTAATTTTAGTGCTAGCTATTATAAAACACTTCAAGCAACTGGCCCGTTTACATCACAACTGTAGATGGTTCTTCGTGATAAAGTTAACAAAAGACGATGAAGAACTGTATTCCTTGTGAATCTAAAATTATTAGTCTGCAATCATATTATGTCAAGTTTCATTTTAGAGTTTAATTATTGTTATTATTTCAAATATATTCTCTTATACTTTCAGTTTTCCTGAATTTTATGGGTACAAAGGCCACCGTTATATCAGCCAATAAGGGAGCAGCAAATGGTGTCATCCATATCATCGATACTGTTCTCAATGGGGCGCCCCCTGTCGGCCTGTCACTGTCCGCCATTTTCATCATTCCCGCCTTAGTTACCCTGCTTCTATAGAATCAAAAGAACAAAAGTCTTCCAGACTGGATGGATAAGTGTCTCATCAGCTCCTCGATATGCCGACCTGTGACCAGTTTTTTTTCTTCTGAAGTAATTTTTACTTTTTGCATTGTTGTCTTTCTGCTGCATTAAAGCGAAAGCTTTTTGCTCTGGTCTGCCCTTGGTCGGTGAGTTGGTGTAAATCGCTAATCATTGTTTTAAAGAAGAGGTTATTTGTCACTTTTAGGCGTAAACTTGCCCCATTAAGACTTTTGAGCACATCAAGGTTCATGAATTTGGAATTTAACTAAGTACCTAAGACTAAAAATGTCAACTGCTGATCTCCACTGCATTGCTCCATCGGAAGAGCGTCTGGCCTACTTAGCTTTCATATAGTT
>JAVFBW010197526.1:0-10065 GCA_034783835.1 Mopalia ciliata
CCCCCCCCCCCCCCCCCCCCACACACACACACACACACACACCAACACAGACCTGAATATTATGGACAGTATGTTTGCAGTCAATGCCATTATTTTTACCTTTTTGCCTCTATTGATCATAGCTTTTTTTTATAAAACTAAATACAATTTGTGCGTTCTAAAATGGCATACGGCATCGGCCATGAATACATTTTCCTTCTTATAAAGAAGATGCTATTCACCAACGTTCATGTAGTTTGAAAGGCCACCCACACATGAACCAATTCTTAACAGTACAGATGAATGTTTGACCTCAAAAGATTCTTTTGATGTCAGCAATCTCCGTTTTAATCAATCAGGATGAGTAGATAATAATATAGTGCTAAAGCCCTGAGTGACATTCGTAGGAGATGCACCCAGTCACCTCGCTATATTAAATTTTTTTATTAATAATTGGGGATATTGTGGTTTTTTTGGTGCAAAATACCACATCTAGTTCGACTGACTACTACAGCTATCATGCACGAAGAAGTAGTTCCGTCAGGCCGGAATTCGTCAGTGCTCAAATCCCTACAATTCTGTTCTTGTAATCAGGCCCACACTACATAAAGTTTCTTGGGAGATGTTCGATCAATATTAACAATAGCGTTAGCTTTATTGTCCGGCAAGTAGAATGGAAATGTGTTCCATGGAACTTTAACGACAATATGTAACTTGATTTCATTAATAACACAGCTTAAAGGTCATTATGCCAAGAAAACTACCAACCGCCTATCTGGCAATAAGTAATGTCAAGATGCAAGACAAACACAAGCCGTAACACATAGGGTAATTAATCATAGAGCTGCAAGATTTCAATAAAAATACCTTGAACAATTATGTTTCCGTTGTCCCTTATCTTTGAGAAAACACATAATTATCGATGGCTACTAGCAACGGTTAATTGCTATGTTGTGTATTATGAAATAAGATTTGAATTAATAAAAACAAATAAGTCATCTTTTATCCTGAGTAGACTAGAAGAGTTTAAGAACATGGGTGTAGGGGTTTGAATATCCGTAGCTTTGTTATTCAATGTAACGTACTGTCTATTTCCAAAGTAATAGCACATTGAACACTTTCGAGAGGGTTGTCTTCAGATTGGGTTGGGAGGCGCGGTCCAGCAGGCTTATGAGGGAGTCACACGATGTGGCTCCGGCAATCACGGGGGTGATTTTTACGAGGTTTTCTCCCGGGTTTCCTCCTTATTAAGGCAAGGAACAGTGTGAAGTGGACAATCTGTCGTAATATAAGTGGAATACCCTTGAGGACGACGTTAAACCCCAATAAAAAAACCCAACAGCAAATCAGATAGGGTTGGGAAGGAGCTTCCTGTTGCCCTGGGGCTTTTAGAGCTAAGGGGAAACATAAAGCTGATTTGTACGTGATATCTTTGTACTTCGTTCTGTGATTGTCCCGTCTTGTCTTTGTCTGTTGCCAGTAATGTCTATGGTGGTTTCTTTTACCCATTGGGCTGGTACGCAGTTACGTGAGTGAAATAATCTTAAGTACGGCGTTAGACCCCAGATCCGATTCCATTAGATAGAGTTGTGTTAAACATGGTCTATATTCTTATGTCAAGTGCTCTGGTTCAACCTGCTTATGATTGACTTTTCAGCGTTTTCAAGTCTGGGTCAAATCCCTAGACCAAACAGAGAGACGAAGGAGAAACATAATCACAGGGATTCCAATCTTATCAAAGGTATCTTCATAATTATCTGATATTACATTTCTTTCTACCATTACCATTATATCAGATTATTATTTTAATGTCAACATAAAAAAAATAAAAAATTAAGACATTGACAAAAAGTCATATAAAATCGAACTTGGCTAACTTTAGAAAACGAAAGTGCGTCATTAGGGTTGATAAGGACAATAAGGCTTTGGATATTGATTTACAAGGCGCTTCTTAAAATTTGCCAATTCTTAGGCCTGCATAGAAACTTGTTTTTTTTTCTCGAAAATTGTTTATTTGGAGATTTTATTATTGTTGGTGAAGGGAGCTTCTCGTTGCCCTGGTGCTCTCAGAGCTTAGTGCAACATGATGAAGATCTGTTTGTGATGTTTTTGTATTAAATCTTTATTTGTCCTGCCTTTGTTTGCTGCCAGTGGCGTCGAGAGTGTTTTCTGTCACCCAAAGAGCTGGTATGACGTATTGTTAGTGAAATGACCTTGAGTACCGGCTTAAACCCCAATCAAACAAACAAACAATCAAATCTGTTGCATGTCGAAGGGGACACTTTGTATATAAAACGTACATCGTTTGTTTCCTCGCCCTCATTCAGTCTCATCCGTAGGATGAAAAGTTTTTTTTACAATTTCCTAAAGCTAGACAGTAAAAAATAGTGACCCTTGTATCCTGTAAAGTACGATATTCATTACGAGATCATCGTATATATATATATATTGAAATAACACATTTGTGACTGATCCATTATCGACACAGTAGACAATAACGCTGTTTCTCTTTTGTTCTATATTGAGTCATTGGTTAACACATCAGCGTGTAAATTATTGATGTTTGTCTGATGCAGGTGATGTAAAGCCGATCGTTTATTACAACGAGTCTGTGTATGCGACTAAATTGCCGAGTGGTTTGCTGGATATTCCCACTGTTGTCCACGGGTGAGCTTTATTACTCGACTATTTATGACGATCGACTCTAAATAAATTTGAGAACTTCAAGATTTACATTTTTATAACTTGGTGGCCTGTGCCGTGGCGTTTTAGTAGCGTGTTCGCCTGCTAATTTTACTTCGATGTACCGCTCACTGAATCGAGTCCGTGTGTGGACTATCAGGCATACGAGTGAGTCACACGATACGGCTCCTGCAATCGCGGGGTGGTTTTTACGAGGTTTCCTCTCCGATGTACTTTAATTAGGCAAGGAGCAGTGTGAAGTGGATAATCCGTTGTCATGTAAGTGAAATACCCCTGAGTACGCTGTTAAACCCCAATCAAACAAACAATCATTACTTGGAGTAACACATATATGACAAACCATTTTTAAGAAATAAACCCATATAGTCATTTTATTCATTGAGATATTAATATTTTTCTCAATCGGACAATTTTATTTTTGCTGTCAGATAATCTTTTAAAATAGGAGTTGTGTTGTACCTCTGTACAATAAGTCATTTCCCAAGAACGATGAACTCATTCTGATCTTGCAATATTGAGACCAAAGCGACCGTTTATTTCATCAGAGAACCCTACTCTTGTATACTATGCTTCAATTACAGTGCAAAAAGTTTTATTTGAACCTAATTTAAGATAGGTTAATGTTATTATTTGTTTAACGTCGTACTCAAGGGTATTTCACTTCTATGACGACGGATTGTCCACTTCACACTGTACACAGCCTTAAAACCATTCCCGCCATTGGGGGAGCCACAACATGTGACTCGCTCATATACCTGATGGTCGACAGGCGGACTTAGTCCCGTGAACGGTAAATCGAAGCAGGTTCAGTTTAGGAAGCGCATTCGCTACCACTGAGCCACGACCGCGGGCAATTTTAGACAGGAGTTTGTTCTGTCCAAATAAGCTTAGCAGTGTCATTCCCGTTACTAAACTGATTCTTGAGAGCCATCTGCACTGTATTTAAATCTTCTGAAATTGTGATTTATGGCTAATGGCAAATAGGTTTAAAACACCACAATGAATACTGTATAAGCTATCATGTTGTTGACTGGGAGAGAAATGTGAAAGACATCGATCCAAATAGTTGGGCCTAATGCTGTAACTATAGTACATTGTTCTGAATTGCCAAACCACATAGCTTCATTAGTGAATGCCTTGTAGGGCTATTTTTACCCAGTAGACTAATTGAATGTGTCTTGTAAGGATTGATGGGGAATTTTATCTCAAAGCAAAAATGACATCAAACGTAACTCTTCTCTATTACATTTGATAAAATATTAATGAATCATAAATGAAAGACGAAAATTGAAAGCTAAAAAAACTGCTTAAAATTTATATTTCAATAATATCACTATGAAGTCATTAAAAATATTAATGAATCATAAATGAGAGACGAAAATTGAAAGCTAAAAAAAACTGCTTCAAATTTATATTTAAAAAATATCAACTTGAAGGAATTAGAAAAGGGATGTTTATGTTTTGAGTTTGCCCCAACATAAGCAAACATCACCCGATCGCTTTCGTGTATTTTCTGGCTGTTATTAATAATCTGTAACTGCATTTTGTGTGGAAATCACCATGTATGTTTGCATTCGGTCCATATTTCGTAAAATATTAACATTCAGTATTTTGACTCAATCCTAAAGTAGTGAATGGTTTATGTCGGATAGTGCAATTTTTAAGGTAAACCTATTGATTTTGTTTTTGCCAAATAATAAATTAATATAAATATATTTCTGACCAATTCACAACAAATGCCTAAAAATCAACCTAAATACAAAAGCCCATTCTTTAAAAAATAAATCACGGGTTTGTATTCCTGTGCATGCAGGTGGTTCAGGGGAGCTTTCTGTTGCCCTGGGTTCGATTCCACAAAGTATTTTCTGACTTCGGTCAAAATATTTAATTTCATATTTTCACCACAAGTCTTAATTAAGTTTTAAAGTTTAACATGTAATTATTACTTACTTGCATTATTATAATAATGCGCGAATATTGGATGTTTTAATGAAAAGCTGAAAAATTTGAGAGCCTAAAAACATTTTGGCTAAAGTATAAAACTGTTTTGTGGAATCGGACCCTGGCGCTTTCAGAACTAAGAGGTAACATGAAGCCAATCTACTGTTGTATTTTCTAGTGTTACTTACGTCCTGTGTTGTCTCTGTTTATTGCCATGAACAACAATGGCTGACAGATGGTCAAATATGAGTGAAAAGATCTGCCAACGTTTATCAATAAATTTATAATGTATTTGATTTTGTCAGCAACTAGTGATGTGATGGATACAATTCTGAATTGTATTGTTTGAAGGCAGACTATTTTAATTAAAGATAGATTTCAATTTTAAACCAATTTAAAATATGTTAAATCCCGTATCTGTTTGATTACATCAATAGCGCGTTACCAAAGCCTATGTACTCTAAAATAGATTTATTAATGCAGATAACATACAGCTATGTTGGGAAACAAATACTGTGGTCAGGCTATTGAATAGTTCCAAGCAGATTACAACACATTTATTTAAACTTTGTTTATGTATTGATAAAGTTTAACTTTCTGTAAAGATTGGGCTTGTATTATTTATTTGCCGGAAAGCTATAGGTGTGTGTAGTGTGCCTCTACGGTTTAATCAAGATGATTAATTCTGTCTTGATTAGACCTTAGCCGGGCATCTAATAGAAGCAAATGCACTTACACATACAGCTTACACACAAAGACAACTGGTAATTGTCTCTCTCTGTAAATAATTCACTCTACTTCAATATCTTGTTAAAGCCAAGAACAAAGGCTGTCTGACTATCTTCCTTATATGACTCTAAATAATATATTTGTCAGACGGAAGACGTTCAGGGTCATTTCGGATCTCCATATGATGCTTCCAGCGAATTACCAGCACAAATCCGGCCTGGATGTTATCGGGTCAGATTTCCTGAGGATACCACTTCGAGTTCGCCACATGGAACCTGTAAGTAGCCAGGGATCTCCTTAGCAGAAAGTCCCCTTTGAGCAAATCTGTTTAATCAGCTTAAGATTGGTCAATTTTCTTGTCCTGTTCCTGGTTCTTTAATGCACATAATATCCTCCAACAAAACGTCAGATTGTGTTTGATTCAGTGATCTTAGTATGATAATAGTGCATAAGTATATCAGCCTGTTAACAGTATATTACTACAAACTACAACAAGAACTACCCCCCCCCCCCCCATATATTGGTAAGCAAACGACATTTGAAACCACATTGAAATCCGAAATCATTATCTATACTGGTAACTCGGCCATACATCTTAATAAGACACTTGCCTCGCAAAAAGATTCCTTTGTAATTTCTCTTCTGCTTTGGTTTAAACACTTATCGTTTTCGGAGTACCTTCTATTTGGCTGAGTCTTATCCTCTAATAATGAAAATCTGCTTCCTAACAAAAATAGTGTTTTCCATAAATAAAGAAATTATGACTGGTTTGATGACTTGTTGAACATGTATACAGACTATATTGACTGTAGTATCTCGTACATTCTTCCAAAATGGATGAGAAACAAACCAAGAATAGACTTTTGAATCCAACTGAATTGAAGAATCATTGCGAATTTTCTAAGTTAAATGGATCTAGAGCTCGGTGCACTAGCTCTGGAAAATAGTGCATTAACATAGTACATGTGCACCTCATTGTATACATTCACACTCCGGAAACCTGGAGGAAAATTACAGCCAGTCGTCTATGACAATACTGACCACAATGCACTTATCTTTCTTCGAACTGATTATCACATAACGCCTACCCAGATATGAGAATCCTTTGAAATGCACTATATCTGTCTCAGTGCGTCACACACTTGTGTCATAACTTAAATTATATAGCATTGAACTCAGTATTAACGTCTATGTATAATATGGTAAAACTATAGCAGGGAATATCTACGATGCCACAGTTATCTATTAAAGCCTGCTGTAATGCGATAAATAGGTTTAGGCATTGGATTATTAAGGAATATGAACGCGAATCAGAAGTTAGTGTGTCGGACTAGTAATTATCCTTCCATATATCACTCACAAAATAGAATCCGTTAACATCAGGAATATGACAAAATCACACGAGGTGACTTCATCGATCACAGGAGTGTTTGTGACATGCATTTCTCCACCATTTCAGCCGTTTCATTCCATTTTAAGCAGTATTACCGATTATTAGATACATGTTCGTAAATCCCTTCGAATTTCAATTTCCTTTAAATCTGTATAAAATTTATAACAAAGTCACGATAGTCAAGCTATGTTTTTCTGTAAAGTGGCAATTTACCAAATGTTAAAATAAAAACAAAATGTCCTACCTTGTCATTAAGGGGCAGCGTGATTAAGGAAAGGGACATCGCTTGGTTTTCCAAATTTCATAACTCGAAACTCGTGTATTTCCATTGCACAGTCTTCCAAAGTAAACTGTTAATTTTCTATATATAAGAATATTATTAGTTATATTTAGCTTTCAATTTTCGTCTTTCATTATGATTTATTAGTATTTTATAAAATGTCATAGGGAAAAGTCATAAAAAAGAAAAACATTGAAAGCTGTTTACGAGTGCCATACGCACAATACGACCATTCTTGACCACCGTAAACAAATGACTGTCTTGTAATACACCGATATGTGTCCGTATTAACGATGAGAAATAACTGGATCAAGGAATGGTCGCGGCTCCTCGATTCCTGAATAAGAATTTACTTGTTACTATTTTAGGTCGATCCCGAATCCAGCAACACCACAGTCACTTGTGTGCAACTGATGCTGTCAGATAGGTAAGTTCCTACGCCGAATATACTTTGTTGGTAGTAGTTAAAGTTGCCGTTATGAGTTCTATTCAAACATCGGTTAAAACATTTATCTACATCAGGCGAAGGCTAGTGAGCTCAAGTATAGTCATGTTGTCAGCACTTAGCACTGGAGGAAGATTAATTCCCTGTGCCTTTTACCTTCGAAGAACATCTACATCAAATTAGCAAAATACCACTAATCTTACCCCAAAACACATATCAATTAATAAATCGATCCGCCAATCAATCAATCAATCGATTAATCGAGCAACCAATCTTTTCAGTATTTTTCTAAATTGCACCAAATGACCGACTTCAAGAAAACTGCTACCTTCTACAAAGTCAAGCTTTGGTAACGTCTGGAAAAAACACAACGCTTACCTCCGATCATGTTTAATTGAGCGTGCATTTCCAAAGGGCCGACATCCCCATGACATTAACACTTCGGACACCAGGCTTTGATGTAATATCCGGCTGGAACCTGTCGACTAAAAAAATAAAGATATTTTTTTATAGCCGATCAAGAGATCTATTTATTTTTAGCATTGATGTTCAACAATTGAATTGCAACACACATGTATGGAAGCCATTTGAGGCCGTTCTAATGCAACCATGTTAGACAGTGATGCGGTGCGGAAGTTACGTCGGGATGCGCGATCGTTCGAAGGCATGTGCGAAAGAGCGAAATCAAAGTAAACAGTTGATTGGTGAATTAATCAAGCTGCTGTTCAATTTTACAAGATCGCTTCGAAGCTTGGCAACTTAATCAATAGCGCTTCGCACAAGGCTTTGTACCTTCGTGCGTCGCTTCGCAACTTTGCTCTTGTGTGCAACTTCGCACATCGCTGCAGTGTCTTACGAGATCGTACTATAGGATGGCATTATCCACTTATATATCAATACTCACTAAGTCTCACTTATTTAAACAAGTAAGGAAGTGGTATTGCCATCAGGTGTTAATAAATACGATACCGATAGATAGGGTTTATGTAGCACTAGTATAATGGTAGAAGTATCCAAATGTTGATAAAATTGTGTTAAAGTATTTCAGTTATATACGTGACCGTTAGTGTGCATGTGATATACATACGCATGAAGAATAAAAATGCGTGAAAATACAATTCACATGCATTGCTGATATACCTCAAACTGGTTGTATCATGGTTGCCAATCCTGAAATATACACAAAGAAATAGATATATTTTTCAAATATCCCAATAAAAAAGTAAGTAGTCCTACTAAGAGATTAATTCTCCTTTCGATGAACTACTATTTAAACCTAAATGTGCAGTATTTATATGGGATAATCTTGTATGGCTTAGGAGTAAACTGGTAAAAATTGGTTTATAAACGTCGAAAAATGTCTTAATTTTCCTTCCAGTCCTCCATACGAAGGTCGCTGGGTTGAGAATAACTGCATGGTGCTGTCCAGGGTTTTGTGGGAAACCTACTGTGTTTGTCCTCATTCGTCGTTTATAGCCGTAGCCGTGGGAGACAAGATACCAGAGGTGGTAAGATCAGTTCAACTTCAAAACACCAGATGTGGCACCTTTCAATATTGTCTTGTTCGATGGCAGTGCTTATCTTAGTTTTTGTTGCACGAAAAGCTTGCAATAAATAGTCTGAGGTATGCAGTAATGTTTATGCCTTGTGTACACCGTCATGTGTAAATGGTATCTAATTTCTCTAAAACAAACACCTGGTTTCCACAAAAGGACAATACAGCCAATACATACACTATTCGGGTGTTTCTTGTCTATTAGTTTCGAGAACAACAGGGCAAAACAAGCTCCCAGCTAACCACCTGGGCTGGTTGCAGAAATCACAGATTTCTCCCTAAAAGCAGATTAAACCAGTAATCTCAGATAAGAGATAGGCCTCTAACATGAAGTAACATTATGTAATCTAGGATTCAAATTAAAGGTGCAAGCTCCTAGCTAACCACCTGGGCCGGTTGCAGAAATCACAGATTAGTCCCTGAAAGAATATTACACCAGTGATCTCAGATAAGAGATAGGCCTCTTACATGAAGTAAGGTCATGTAATCTAGAATTCAAATTAACGTGCTTTGATCAACTGAACCCAGTTGTATCATTACATAAATGCCCTATTCTTCAGGCATATTATTGAACGACCCTCTCACTGCTTCTCGACATTGTTACACTGATGTTCAGACATAATACACATTAATACAGGAACATAAATCCCTTTGTGTGCTTTGTGAATTGCATGTCAATCTTCCAATAAATAATTAAACGCTTTTCTCATTGTATTTGTTGTGTGAATATCAGGTTATCTCGTAAAATAAATTATCCAATACTTGGCTGAAGATAAATTTGTGTAGTCATGATACGGTCTAGTAGATTTATGAAATTGTACTTCTTTTCGCATCTGTTTTTAAGATCTTCAATAAAAAAAAATATATATATGCTTCTGAATGATGCTTCTTTTTGCAATCCATTTATTTGCTTTGTGTTTTATGTATATGTTCTTGCGAAATAAGAATAAAAATGTGATCGTAAAATAATAAAATATTCTTATTTCTCTTTTATGTACCATCAAACAATAATGTTAAAACGTTTGTAAAATCTAAATTGT
>JAVFBW010197537.1:2784-19518 GCA_034783835.1 Mopalia ciliata
TTAATGCAAGTTACATGTATGAAAGAGATGTGAATGAATGAAGAATGGGTAACCAAATTCACATGTTCCTATTTATAGTATTTACATAGCTAAACAGGGCAACTGTTCATGTGAAACCCTCCAGCCAGAGCTAATTTTCAAGCCCAATCATCCCTTCTTTACTGGCATACTGGGATAACTTTATTTTTCAAACACATTACATTTTATTGTTTTGTCTGTGTACACCAACAACTTCAGCTAACTGAAATACTCTTCAACACGGTGTTAAACACAAGTTGGTGAAAGCATTTATTTCTATCTAAAGACGTGTAGTAACCCGTCGCGCAGTTGGAGTATTTCAAGTGTACAAACTTTCACATAAACTGTTTACTTCCGTTAAGCAGTGAGTAGGGTCTAGTTGGAGTGTAAGAGGACAGTTAGAACATAGAGGAGTGTTGTCAGTTTAAGGCAAATGGCATGTCCATACAAGGAGAGCTGATCTCTACTGGCTAATACTGACATACTCAGGGATGGGCAACATACAAAGCAGCTACAGTTCATAAAACATCTATTAGGGGCTCACTCTACCCAGTCTCATACAGTTGACCTAAAATGAAAACTACAACAACTAACATATAGAGGGAGGACTTGTTGAACAAATTGAAAAGACCCAGTGGGCGTTGACCATACCCCTTCCTGTGAGAGTTAAGCTCTTGACTAGGTCAGACTATGAAGAAAAAAAATGATTAAAATGTACCCAGCCTGTGTTAGCTTGGCACTCACTCTCTTGCAAAAGTATGCATTGTTTTCCATACCAGGAGTTGTTTCTTTAACTTCACAACCACCACTCTGTCATGGAGCAATGTTTAACACATTTACTTGTTTTGGTTGACACTATTTCACCTGTATAACACATTCGATTTAGGTATAAATGGACCCATTTAAAACATTTTTACAAATTTATTTTTACATTTTAGTGTGACATACTAATATACAGTGTATGGATAATTAATGTAGCCCTGTGTAAACTTATATTAATTCTTTTTTTTTATTTATCTATAATTAAATATGTTTTAAAATAATACAAACATGTATCCATAAATTAATTAAATATGTTACTTTCATTCCTTTTTTGTTAAAAAGAGTAACCTCTAATAAGTTGACATTGTTCAAGTTTAGTAAAACAATTCCTTGGTAAATCATATTGAGCTCTTTGTTCTGTATAAAATAATGAACTGACTAAATATTCATATGACCTCTTTTTATAATAAATGGAACTTTATTTTTGGCTTATTTAATTGTGAGCGTGTCCTGTTACTGACTTACTGTATAAGTCCAGTTGAACAGGTTGCTCCTAAGGTGTATCTACCTATTTTATACCTATGTTAATTAACAGGGTCGTGAGAGCTTAGGTTTATTTACTATAAAGAGCAGTGTAAATTAGTCTGCAACTTGTACACACAGAGAACTGAGGGTGTCAATGTTAAGACTCACGTGTGAACGTTTGTCTTGTGGGTAGACCTTAATACATGTGCTGGTATTAAAGGGAAAGGAAGGAAATGGGCTGGGTGTGTTGCGGATATATTATGTATTGTACAATAATACAATTTCAATCTCCAGGGGCCTATATGTTGAAGCCCTAGTAGGTAGTTGTAGTAGTCTACTAATACCATATAATATACACCAGTACTGTACATGCTAGGCTTATTTGACCTGGTGCATGTATGCTGGAAGGGAAGTTAGTGTAATGAATTACCGTATACATCCTATTAAGCAATTACTAAGCATAAATACCATTCATGACCTTTGGTCATCCATCGCAAACACTAAGTCAATTATTGGGGGATATTCTCATAATTTACTCACTTAGCTTCGATGTCCGTTCACTCATTGATAGGACACTGCAAGTAAGACAATACATTATCTATCAGGGCGTTTCTTCACTAGGTCGTAGTGAAGATAAAATGTCCCTTTTGAGAGAATTTTTTAAGTACTGTAATGTTTAAGAGGAATTCCATAGTCTAGTAATGAGTCACTGGAGACAAGCCCAGAGTTACATGCAGAGTAACCCACCAGCTATCAGCTGTAACAGCATTATAAATTTATAATGTACACAATATTTTCAAAATATCCTCTAATGCAGCCAAAACAGTGTTTCATATATTATACTATCATGCAACAAACACATATAAACCTAAAAGGCCTGGGCCAGGAGATTTCTGGTAAAAATTGAATTGGTGCTGTAAAAGTATTTGTAACATTCAGTGTTACTTATGACCCAGACTGGCATGCTGTAGATCCAACATACGTA
This sequence comes from Mopalia ciliata, assembly GCA_034783835.1. Taxonomy (NCBI): domain Eukaryota; kingdom Metazoa; phylum Mollusca; class Polyplacophora; order Chitonida; family Mopaliidae; genus Mopalia; species Mopalia ciliata. Next base: position 5,075 of record JAVFBW010197537.1, read on the forward strand.
ATAAAATGTGACAAAATAGTTTAACAAGTACACAAGAGAAACCATAATTAACAATGTTTTCATTTTATGAGATATCTTGGGCATATTTGCCTTTGTATCATTTCAAGCTGCATTTTATATGACACTGTATCATCAGCCTCATTAGAGAGTCAAGGAATATTAATTTTGGTTATAGTAATTAACTTACAATAGTTTGGTAGACAGTAAGAAAACAGCCCACCTACTTTAACATGCTGGTGCAACAGTAGATATAGACACATTTGATAAAAATGTTATCAGACAGCATGATATTATCTTTGTTTAACCAGATCTAATATAATATAACAATATTGATCTGTGTCTCACTGAGCTCTACATTGATTGCTTCATTTGTGGGCTGTTATATTATACAGTGACTGTATATAGGGCTGAAACATATAATGGTATATTGCGAACCAGTAGTATCACAGATATTCCTTGTCTTGTCTAGTATCGGAGGACCACATGAAATTGTGATATGCTTGATATTCTTTTATTATTATTTTATATTGACTGTTGCAAACATTTTTTGAGACAACAAATCCTTAGTACAGCTGCCTAGTTCTAGTCTAAGTGTATAGTAAGTCAGTTAAGCTGCACGGTAGTTACAAGATGTTGGTGCAACATGGTTCATGATTAGTTCTTTTTATAGAGGAATCTAGGGTATAATACAATATGTTACGTTAGTAGAGCAATTCCGAGAGACTCCTTATGAGTCAATAGTTTAGCTTTATTTAACATGCATTCATGAGCAGACGAATTATGCAGTCAAAATGAGTCTTTCTAGAGTTGCACTACTTACTTGTATACAATGATAAAGTATCTCCTTCTCGTTCTACATTATGTTTTGATGATTAAATTGTAAACATGTTGTTGATACAATGGCCAATCCAAGTGATAAAGTTTAGAACTTCAACATTTTTTGTTTCACATAAATTTGTGTATTATGGTCAACCTTTGATGTCCTATGTTGTATTTCTTTTATTATGATCAAGTGATCGGCAGATTACAATAAAGGGGCCAAATGATACCAGCATTTAGGATTAACCCCCAAAAGTTCTTTAACTTGTCAATTCTTCAACACTATCGAGGGACCCAAATGTTAAAGAATTTGTCTATTGACTCGTACATTTCACAACAATATTTCGCCCCCTGGATAGTAGTTAGTTGTGTATTTATTTAAAGGTTTTCATGGCTTGGGAGATAATGTAACATTGTACACTCACTAAAAAAAATAATTACATCTGACAAATATTTTTTCCTCGCATTTTTCCCAACTGACATTCAGTCATTTTGATAATTTTTTTGTTGTGCAGCTTGAAGGTGAGGTACAAGCTTTGAACAGACGTACAACATTGTTGGAAGAAGATTTGGAACACACTGAAGAAAGATTGCAGAGCGCCACAGAAAAATTGGAGGAGGCCTCCAAAGCTGCAGATGAGAGCGAGAGGTAGGTGCTATGGCTACATTAGATCTAACCCCATTATTTTAGTTAATGGATAGCTCTACTTATTCCAAATTTACAACTTTCGTGAAAGCAGCTTGTAGTAAAAATTTAGATCTTTACGGTTTATCAATTGGGTTGGAGGGAGCTGCTTGCAAGGGTTTAAACCAGTAAAAAAGTATGTAGGGCAAGATTGTCATTTTGCTTCACTTTAAAGTAACGGTGTCCAATTTTGACCGTTTCCCTACCTCCTGCATGTTGAAGTTTCGTAAAACAGGGTGTCTAAATCAGGCAATTGATCAGTTTATGTTGCCCAAAGGACTGGTGGATACCCATCTGCCCAAGCCCTTAGCTGCCTTCCTCTGGTGCTCTCAGGTCTACTAGGTGAAATACATGATGATCTATGATGTCATTGAACTACATCTTGTGATTTCTGCGGCTTTGTTTGTTGCTAGTGACTATAAAGGTGGTTTCCTTCACCCATTTTACCGTTTTCATTTTTTATATCCAAATCAAACTTAAAAATGCATTTAAATTTATAAAATACCTTCACAACCATACATCAAAGTTTATATCTCATTTCGATTTTACCCATCTTGAAGTAAACTTGGTCCTATATCTATATATCTATCATTACTCATTGTTTTGCTGGTGGTGGAAATGGAATGGTGTAAAATAAGTGTAAATGCCCGGTCTACTACTATACTCCATGTTTCCTTTACATTTCTGGTACAATGCATCTGGAATTTTGTTAATCTATTTACCAGCTACAATGCAAGATCTCTTATCAGTAGAGATACATTGACAACATACTGTATATTATTATATATATATATTTATTTGTATGAATGACCTATATGGACTTGATTCATTTATTATTAACTTCATCTGTTCTTTTCTACCTTGGTAGCTGTTTGATCTCCTCTTCCTGGGCTCACATCTTCAAATAACCACATAATCTATTTGATCCGTCGTAATTAAGACATGCGTTTGGATATTGAATGACCCTTCAGAAAATTTAGAAAGCAACATCAAATCTGGACAAATTCAAATTTAGTGCCTAATGAAAAGATAAATAAAATTTAAAACTTATTAGCTACACTTGCATGTATTAAAAGCGTAGTTCACTAAATTTGCCTGCATGTAAAACTACCTAACGTCATCAGTTAACATAATTGACCACTAATAGGGGTTATTTTTAGCAAAATAATCACATGGGTATTGGGTGTCAGTATTACTTCACTTCACATGCTTTCTGCATAATTAACATTACTAAATATACTGCTTTTGACAATTTGTCCAGATTTGAGATTCAACCAGGAAGCCAGCCAAACACACTCGCATATATATTATGAATATATCATCATTAAAATGTAATAAATAATATTTATTGACCTGGGTAGCGGTTGGTTTTTCAATATATATGTTTCACATCTATTATCTAGCGATTCAGCTTCAAAACCATGTGACGCTCTCTGGCCAAGAACTGCCTGTTCTGTGCAAAATTCTGCTGTATTAACACTTGAGGCAAATCAGTTTTTCTATTTTAAATACTTCTCATTTTATGGGTTTGCTAGTGTGGCAATAACAGCGACAGTCCATTGTCAAAAAAAGTAAAAATTCAAGCAATGTATAAACCAAGATGTTAATACAGCAATAGTACTAGGGCCTACTGGTTATATCAACTCATGTAAAAAAAAAGTTTGTTGAGTGTAGAAATTGTGTATTTACATAGCACCAGAGGAATATGTATCGTTCCTAGTTATCAAAACCTTTATATTTCATAATTACCCAATGCACTGGATTATTGCTGGAATACACCCCTGTCATATAAGTGAATTACCCCTGAGCATGGCATAAAACACCAATTAAAATCAGAATGTTGTGGTTTCAACTCTTGTCTAAGTTGAAAACCTTGAAAACCGGAGTATATTTTCTTGCATCCTTCCATCTTACATCTGTATATCTATACCTAACCCTAACTATAACCCTAAAACTGACGCCCTATCTTACATGACAGTCTTTCCGATATACGTTAATATATTATGAACCCTAGCAAACAATTGAATATTTTAGCTCCCCTAATTTAATGAGTTTCTTTTTTAATTGAATATTTTCGATAGAAGGGGCTAAGTGGCCTATGGATTTTACTTTAACATACATCAACCCCTGATGTACATAAAGCTATAAAGGGCATATGTATCAGTAACTGCAGAGATCATAGTTTGGTTCTTCTTGTGGCTTTTGTCTCCAAACATAGGAATTGTTATCATATAAGTGAAAAACAAAATAGTGTGGGTCAATCAGATATATGAGTGTCACACACAATGGGGCTCCGTCAAATCCCAAGGGTGGTTTTTATGAGGTTTCCTCATGGCTTTTCATCATATTTAGGTGAAGAACAGTGTGAGAACGACATTAAACCCCAATCAAACAATCTTGACATTAACGCCATTGACATAAATAAATCTGAAGAAGAGAATTAGGGAAATCTGGACTTTTTGATGAATATCTATATGAACAAATGTGCCTTACCCTAATTTGGATTATCTCTATTATCAGCATGGACGTCTGAATATTTTGATATTTGGTGAAATGAACACTTCCTGTTGACCTATGTAATATTATAATTGTAGCCGCTGATAAGGCTTGCAATGCATTTTGATATGCCTTGTGAGTTTCAGATAAATATTATTAGGCTACACCAGTGTTGAGGTTAAAGTCCTAATCTTGATTTGTAAGCCGAAAAGAGAGATACTTGTTAAAAGTGGTCAACGAAAAACTACACTTAATTGTTGTTTTAGTTCTTCCTTATTTCATGATAAAGGGATAGTTTTTAGCTCCATAGGTTTATGCAGCACAGGTCTATGTATATACTGTTAATGGATGCTTGCACCTTATTTTGGGGGTCCGTTGTTCAAAAATGTCTTCGCTTTAATCCTGGAATGAGATAACATGTCAGATTTGATATCTGCACATTCTTAATTTTTTTCAGAAGAATATGGTGATGAAAGTGTTATAGTTGACATAACTGTTGAACAATCAAAGATAATAAAAGCAGTTTTATGAGGGCAAGTTGTTGACAAGACGTTTTTTCTTATCAGGGTTATTATATTTTCCTTTGTCAAACACCAAAATTCGTCCTTAGGTAACCTTAAAAGACCAGATAGTCTTGAAACACATTCTGACCAGCATTGCAAGTAAACTGACCTCACCTTAACATAAGTTTGTTGGAACTTTGAGAGATTTTGTCTTATGTTTTAAAATCAGTCTTATCCCAGGTTTAAGTGCTGATATTTTATTCGCTATTAGATGACTTGTGCCGTGGTGAAGGTCTATCTCTAATCCACTGTTAGCAAATTAATCTAGTGTTAGTGACTAATAGTATTTCAAATAACTGGCCCTTGGTCTATAATTTATACTGTTTCAGGAATGAATGGTTTTATCACTTTATACATAACTTTCTCCTCTTTCTCTCTCTCTCTCTCTCACAAGCAAAAGAGCATCGCCTTCTAGACTAATACGCTGTGCCCTAACAAAATCTAGTTCTGGGTCTATAACAATCTCAAATACACAATGTAACCGCTATTATGGAGAGACTTTTAAAAGAACTTGTATTTCACACATGCTAGATCTCGTAGAATGCTCCAGGATCGTAACTCTGTGGTTGAGGATCGTCTCGTGGCCCTGGAAGAGGAGCTCAAAGAAACCAAGGAAGTGAGCACTGCAAAAGAGAATGAATTCGAAATGGTAGGATTTGATTTCTGAGGGACTATATTGCAGGGTTGTAGATTAAGTGTTAACCTTTTTATCCTAAATTTAACTAGAGCGAGGAGAGCACTAGAAAACAGAACGCGCACAGATGATGATCGCATGGCCGATTTAGAAACAAATCTCAAGACATACCAAGCACTTGCACAAGAGGCAGAAAGAAAATATGAGGAGGTAAACCAGGGTTGTCTTCCCTTGATTTCTGACACGGATGAATTCAGATATCTATATTAAAACTGAGTAATTCGTTTACTGCTAAGTATCAAAGAAAATAAAATATTTAAAAGAACGTATCAAAATGTACAATGACTCGCAGCTGCGAATAAAAAAAAGGTTTATTGTATCTGAATTCATCTTTGTCATGAAATTTGTTTACACTTTCAGATGTTAATGTAAGCCAATTTATTTTATTTGTAGAGGCTGAAGATTTACAGGTGTGCAAAACGAGAGGGAAAGAGCAGAGACATTAATATTACTAATCCTGTTGTCTAATTTCTCTATAAGATCTCTAATAAAACTTGATTGTTTCCATCAGAGGGCGTAAAGTACTTGAGAACAGAAGTGTGGCAGATGATGAGAGGATAGACCAGCTTGAGGCTCAACTCAAAGAAGCCAAATACATTGCTGAAGATGCTGAGCGCAAATACGATGAGGTGACGCTCTGCGCAGTGTTCAGCATGTGTCGGAGTGATCATAGGGTTTTTATTATCGTGAAGCAATGTCAATTTATATTTTCCTCACAAAAACTTTTTGTAGCCTTTCTTTTTTTAATATAAATCATAATCTTACAAAGGAAAGGGATATACAAAAAATTTAAATCCCTTCACAGAAAGTCTAATCCAATTAGTACATTTTATAAAATGACCTTCAACACCAATGAAATACTCAAATGTATGTGTTTGAATTGACTTGCTTCATGAGCTTAAAAGCCCTCATATTGTTTTTTTCACTAATCTACCCAAAATGTGTGTTTCTAACGTGGCATCCATTTGTTGTTTACAGATTTTTTAAGCATCAATATTTTTTCCAGAGTTTGTGCCGAAATGTATTAAAAAAACAATGCGAAAGAATTGCTTATATTTTCTATGTTTTTATATAAAAAAATTGAAAAAAGAAACTGAAAAGAAGATACTGTAAAGTTTAGTTTTGTATATATTATAACTAAAACATATTGGTAACGATTAAAGATAAAACGATTGATGTTGATGAAAAGTGATAATTTTAAAAACCAAATTTTATTCAGTTTATACTAAAGCTTGCCTAGTGTTACATTGCATGGATTGCTGTGGATTACATTTGTGACCAAGATATGGCAATCAAGCCAATCAAGCCATTTTCAGTGATATATTGTGATATATTGAGATATATCGACTGTTCCACTGAGTGTCGGTGGCAATGTAAAGTCGTTTATTAAGTGAGACAGTCCAGAACACGACATTAAACACCTATCAGGCAAACAACAAAATTGTTCTACCTAGGTGAAACTTACTTGATCCTTGAGACATATGATGTCCAGAAAGATCTGTAGATATAAAACCCCAATCAGGCAAACAACGAAATTGTTCTACCTAGTTGAAACTTACTTGATCCTTGAGACATATGATGTCCAGAAAGATCTGTTGATATAAAACCCCAATCAGGCAAACAACAAAATTGTTCTACCTAGTTGAAACTTCCTTGATACATGAGACATATGATGTCCAGAAAGATCTGTTGATATAAAACCCAAATTAATGTTGGATGATTGAGAAAGCTGTTGAGTGTTGACCTGATTCTTTCTGAGCGAAGGGGCAATGTTGTTTTTGCATGTCTTGATTGTCACCATTTGCGTTAAATAATGAATTTAACCCGAACAAAACAAATAAAATTAATGTAGTTGTTTAAAATAATGACATGAGAGGCATAGTGTATAATTTTATTATATCGTCATATTTTTTATGAATTTGTGTTGCGTGAAATAAATGTTGATCCCCGATTCCTGTGTGTTTGTTTGTTAGCTGAGAACCTGTGTGTTTTTTGTTTTGGTTTGAAACTTTGGATGTTAGATTTTTTTAAAATACCAAATTAATTGAAATTTTTGATAGAGCATGCGAACAAAGCTTGACATTGCATGAGCTTTGTATTCCACCAGTGTTCATACTAACTCATTGATTGTATAAATGACAAAACGGTATGTGGAGTCAAGGCTTTTTTTTTAAACATTTATGGCCCGGTATATGTATTGGAAATTCACCCGTCCTGTATATTTACAAAAAGAACAAATTTTCTGCATCTTTTGAATATCAGACCCCTGACTTTTGGTTGTCAGGGTCAAGACTCTTACCACTGAGCCACAGAACTCAAGATGGAATTATACAAATTTTCTCCCAAGTACAATTTGTCAAGAAAATTTGCTTATGGTTATTCTTTTTTGAAGCCTGAGGTTTTAATGGGTTATTTTTTGTGCAATTCAAAAGATGAAGAGAAATAACGAGACATAAATCAAATCAGTCACTCTCCCCAACCTAAAAGAGCCTTGGTGAAGCAAACTGTTAAGTAATGGACATTTGTGGAATAATGAAGATGTTCTCTGAAAACAGGCAGCCCGTAAACTTGCGATCACAGAGGTGGATCTTGAACGTGCTGAGGCCCGTATGGAAGCAGCAGAGGCGTGAGTATACCGCCTGGTTATCCCAAACTAGTTTAATATTGGGATTATTTCATGTTTAATGCTAGTCATTAAAGTGGACAATGAATGCTCTTGCTTTCCAATAAAATATCAGAAATAGTTCTAACATTTATTGCAATATGAGATCAGTTTCATTGCCAGTTGAGGGCAAGAAAACCACGTTATAAAAGTGAGCAAACTTGAAATTGAATTATGGCATATCAAATAAATATTTGTGATATCAAGGAAAGCTAGAGCATTTTTGTTCTAAACAGTGTGAGAGAGAATTGTCTTAAGTAAAATATGCTGTGCTAGTTCAAATGTTCAATGACGTAACAATCTCTGTTTGAGAAATCTAAAAACCTTGATGACTCTTGAACTCCTAAAGAAGTAGCACATCTTCTACTTAAGTATTTCTCTCTCGCTCTACTCGATATGTTTTTTGGCATGTGTTTGGTGTTTGAATGATTTTTTAATTTGCCACCCCTATTTCTAGGTATCAAGAAGGTGTAAATCACTTGAAAATGACTTAGATACTGCCGAAGATAAAGTGGATAAACTTGACACGTAGGTTGATAATTTCGGAACCAAATAAACATAATTTAATTTGACTTTCTGTCAAATGGGTTTTTATTTATAAGTCACTACCTCCACGGGGAAAGCATGTAGCCATGTGTGAAATTGAAATGCTAAGTAAATTATATTTTTTAATAAATTCCTCTTGTCATTGATGTATTCATACTTCTGATTTGTTGTAAAGAACAAATACGGTACTCTTTAAATATAATGTCAAATTGATTATCATACTATCAAATATGTCTGTATAAATACATAGTGTGTGATACCTTACCTGAATTAACTAACAGCATGTATCCTAAAAACTTGGGAGGTTTGGAGGGTCCCATTGGAATAAAATTCTATTTATTGAAATTTTGGGAGGGCAGGTGGGTGGGACCATTGTTAGAGATTATTGCATGGTTTTAACCTTTGTTGTGTGTGTTTTTTTGCATGTACGATTTTGCAGTTCGTCCAAAACTCTAGCCGATGAAGTGCACACTCTTTCTAACAACGTTAGATCATTAGAACTTAAAGACGAACAGGTAAGCTTTTGATATTTGTCTGAAATAGTGCTAATACCTTAGTGACATATGCCCTGATCCACAAACAGCTGTCACACCTCTTGGAAATATTGAACCATTTTAATAATTTTTCTTAAAAATGAAAACTTAAATTTATAAATCCAAAAGCTGACGAGCTTGTTTGTGGATCTGGGAAAATGTAAACCTTTTATTCTGTCTGTTGGAAACTGCAAGCTCCTCCAGCTCGTATATGTGGTTGAATTTGGATGTGTTGGGAGGGACCCACGGCCTTGGAAAGACCACGGTTGACACAGCATTGTCGTGTCACCGGGCACGAGGTCTTGTGCTCAGTTTGGCCTGTTTTGGTCTGTTTTCCTACTTAGTCTGTTGATATACGTATTATGTTGTTGGATGGACTTATTTACAAACAAGGCATGAATGGAAACTGGCTAGTTTGTTGCCCTGAGGTACAGTTGGTCTGGATGACACCTAACACTTCAATCGCGTGCACCTACCCTGCGAAATTTGCCACTGAGACCCTGATTCTCCCTCTTTCTATGCCCTTACAGTTCCATTATTGAAATGGAAGAGGAGCTTATGGTTTGTGGTAACAATTTCAAAACCATCCAGATTCAGCTTGATCAGGTAAGCTATGGCTAGGGGGAGTTCTTGCAGTTTGGTCTGTAATAGTTAAATGTTTTCATGTTTTCAGAAAGATCATCGAGTTGGAGGAGGAATTAAAGGTCGTGGGCAACAATATGAAATCTTTGGAAATCAGTGAGCAAGAGGTATAAACACCATATCTGCATGGTGTTCATCGCTTGACTCGAGACTGCATGAACACGTCAAATTTGACCTTTTTTTTTTTCTTTCATCCCTTGTCCAAATGTGAAAATTTATATTGGCCGATGAGTGAGATAAACTTATGTCTGGAGTGCTTTGTCTAACACTGGAAATTGCCCCTGGGTTTAACCCCTTAGGGCTGTTTATTAAAATGTACCTACCAGATTAGTGTCAAGCTCGATCTTTCTCAAAACGTCCACCACCTTCAGAGTCTGATATTGAGAAAAGCTCAGTACAAAAAAGTTTCGAGACATCAGAAAACAAGAACAGTTTTGATTTCCGAAGACCATCGATATTTAGGCATAAAATGAAATAGTAGCTCTCCTATTTTTCTTAAGTAAATTTTACACCTGATGAAGATACAGGAATATGTATCGAAACGTTGTCATAAAACACAAAACAAGAAGTGGTTATCCAGAAATTGTATAATTATGAAATAGTAGCAGTTTGGAATTTTAATACCTAAATCGTTGGTTAATATTCTTGAAAATTGTTCATGGTCACATTGGAATCAAAATTGTACTAAAGATGTCCATTATCCAAGGTTTTATAAAATCTCCTGCAAGTGCTGTCCGCTAACACAGTGTTTTCTGTGACAATCTATTTATTGCTTGGTTTAACTGCATTGCTTGCAGGCTACATAATGTTCAAGGCTCCCTTGGCTTTTTTGGTTACAGAATTTTTATGACACCTTGGATGGCTTTGGTTTTATGACGGCTTTTTATATTGATATGGCAGTATTGTCATTTTCAGTTTCTTCAAAGAGAATGAGAGAATCTTCGTTTTATTTGGAATTTTAAGGGTTTTTCATTGGTTTTCCACCAGGAATGTAAAGTTTTTGTTCAGAAATCTTTGGACCTGCTCCTGGAATAAACATCAATTTGATGATGGCCAAGTCGACCAATTTGTCATTTTAATACAAAGAAAATTTGAGTCCTTACATTTTGTTTGCTGACACACCCTGCAGCAGCACAAACCGCTCAGAACATGGTAAATCTCTAATGGCAAATAGTCGCTAAAAGAAAGACTAAATAAGTAAAAACGCTTAGAAATTGTTCCTCGTTACTAGGGTTGATGCTTTCGATGGCCATGTCATATGGGTAGATATGGTGAACTTACACCAACAATACAATACTGTATTTGAGTTCTGTCCTATTAAGATCGACATCTGAAACATTGGCAAAACGTAAGCAACTCTCAATTCGGTTACGTCATAATGGTTCATTTAGGGCAATCATTGGTGGATTTTGGCAGTGATGTGTTTTGGTCAAATGTTTTCTTGGAAGTACCGACTCATTTCAGGCTCTGTAGCTGGTGAGCAATAAGGATGCAAGACCCTTGATGTGTATAGATTCTATGTCATAAACCACCTTACCCCAGTCCTAGATTAGAGATATTGTGAAATATGTGAAGACTTCAGAGCTAATCTTGACCCCAATTTTACTTGACCTACTTTCAGTTTCGTAACATGTGCAGTCTGATTTACTATCAGTTTGAATTGCTCAACTTTTGTGCATTTTTTTTCTTTCTTTCTACTCAAATAATTACTTTGTGAAATTTTTTTGTTTTTATTAAGACTAATAACACGACAGGCTGTCAATATTTTGGATCACTATAGAAACTTTGATGTCTAGCCTGTCGCTACTAATTGGTTTGTGTGCATGTTAGGGCTAACAGATATAGTGTTTATCTGTATATTCTGGTGTACTTACAAGGCCAATACGTTTATTGTAATATTTTTGTTTCTAATATCAGCAGATGTTGCATGGATCAAAGAAGTTGAACTAACAAATGATTTTATATATTGATGCAATTTGGTAGTATTTTTTCTCCAACACGATATTTTTTTTTTATAAATCTGACTTGATTTTTATCGGAGATATTTAGGATGTTGTATTTTTCAACATTTTGTCAGTAAATTTTTCAATGATAAGGGCTTAGACAATGCACTGTATGTGACTAATTGTGAAACTGCTGTTGCTTATGGTATATATACATATAGCCGGAGAATCCTGATTTAACTATAAGGCCTAATTTAGAACAAAGTATGGCTATAACTTTATAGATACAAGTATAACATAGGTAGCAATAAGTAATAGGAATTACTGATCTACTAATGGTTAACAAATTCTCCAGTAGCACACAATCTGAGCTACGGCTGGGGTTATCTGTGCCAATTCACTGGACATGGTTAAAACATTCTCCAGTACCACTAAAGCTGGGGTTATCTCACAGGCCATAGTACTGATGACACTGGTGCTTGGATCAGCAACAAGTAGTTCTTAATGGGCACTTTTTCTCTATTGACCCAGAAATGAAACCAAGATATCGCCGCTCTATAGTCTTCACAGTTAGGGATTTAATCCTAATCTTTGGATTCCAGAGATGCATCAATGAATTCAATCAAACTGAAGTCTTCACATATTTCCATCATTATAATTAGTGGTTAATTTATCATTCTTTTGTAAGTCCATTCGAGGTGATAGCCTCAGGTTTTTTTCAGAATAATTTGTATTATGAGGCTGTAGGCTATTTTTCTCGTTTTCATTGTGGGTTAGGTTTTGAGTTGGTTTAAATTTGGAGTTAAATATTCAGTTTGTTAAACTGGTTTGATAGACGCATGGGATTAGTCCCATGTCTTCCCCGCTATTTTAGGGTCACTTTCTGTGTTTTTTAATTAAATATTTTATGAAATAACCAAACCTATTTCTTGCAGCTTTAGCTATAAGTTTTTTGTCCCAACAATGTTTTGAAAGAAACGTTTTTGGCTGAAATTCAAATACAGTTGTGTGACTTTCGTCAAGTAAAAGGATTTCAGATTATTAGCAAATGCCTTTCATGTAAACACATTGATTAACTTTGATCATTACGGCATACATATAACTGTATTTGAATATTCTTTTAATAACTCATTTTTCTTTATAAACAGGAGATTTGGTAAGTTTGTTTTCGGATGGGCGCTTTTACTTTTTAGTACTTCTGTATTTTGAAACAGTAGTTCAAACAGTCAAATATGTTTTCTCAAAAATGTATTACATAACTACTGTCATGTTTCTAGACTGGGACAAAATGTGAATTTTCGGAATAAAATTATCCCTTGACATTAAAATTTTTAAATAGATTTTAACTGCAAGTCAAATGTAGACATATTCTGTTCGTAGTTCAGTTTCGTGACCCATGCTTAAGCCATCCATGTTTTTTTTCTACTTTGCAATTTTAGTTTTATTGTAACACAATGTTGCGGTTGTTTTTCTAGGCATCACAGAGAGAGGACAGCTATGAAGAGACCATCAGAGACCTGACCCAGAGACTGAAGGATGTAAGTATTATCTACATCAATACTGTTGATTCATTGTTCTCTGGCATGTTCACACAGAACAGGGGAGTTTCAAGACTTTTTTTTATACGAAATTATGAAATTCTGAATGGTTAAGATTGTCGAAAAAAACTTTTATCAAACTCAGTAGAACTCTCCAAGGAGTACTACTACCAATCTTTTCAGAACTTACCAATGCACATAATTTGGCTTGGATTTGATACCTATTTTATGGTCGCATTATTGCTGGAAACCCTCTTGAGACTCCTCATTAGAAATAAATTCATAGTTAGCAGACAAGTAAGCTAATAGATATAACCCAATGAAGATTCTGCAATACCATTATAAAGGAGACTGATAAGCTGTGATCTAAGCCTTATTATCTAAACCCTTGACATTGAGACGAGGTGGCTACAGCTATAGTTTATCCTCTTTAGCTTACCACCAAGCACCTGTGATGTAACATTGTCATATAAGTGAAATACCCTTGAGTATGACTAAGCGCAGTTAAAACAAATAAGCTTAATATGAACTCTTAATTGTTGGTTCAGCAAATGCATGCTTGTTTGCAAAATCTTCCATGGATTATCGTAGAAAGTATTCAATCACATGTCTGTTTGGGGCAGGTTGCTTTAAGGAGAGTTCAGTTAAATTGAAGTTGATTTAAACTTTCAATATTTTTCGACGTTAAACCCGAATCAAACAAATGAATTGTTTCAATCTGATGTAAAAGTCCTCCTTTGAGAATCTGTTTCCTGTTAGAATAGGTCTGAATTGATAGCATGGTAAATATGTGAGAAAAAAGGCTTATCAGAATTTAACTTAGTTTGTATATAATTTTTTTTAAGGATTTTATAGCAAATGCCAATAATGTAAATATCAAGCAATCATAAATTTGAAGCTAGAAATTTTAAATTTAAATTGCTTAACATATGACATTTTGCAATTAAATGTATTTTTGGAAAAGACACATCTTGATATGTAAATATAAGAGTACTTATCAATTAGATAATACAGGTTTTTTGCCTTGAGCATGTGTTTTGGGCATGCTCTTTATTATGTATTCTGTCTACGTACATTAAAACTGCATTATATTCTTTCCATATTTTTAAGCTTTTCTATTAGTTATGTTTTCTTTTTGTTTTATGCTTTTTACATGTTTTTGAATGTTTAGTAGAATTCACTTTGAAAAGTCGTATCAAATATGAATACATTGCCGGTTTTTCTACTCCATTTGACTTCAATGGTGATGTCTTTATTTGAAATAAATCATGAGTGAGCCAAATTTGGACAGACAAAACTTCTCTTAATTCGCACTGGAGGAAG
>JAVFBW010197538.1:0-10064 GCA_034783835.1 Mopalia ciliata
TCAGTAGTGCGGCGTCGAATCAACGCCGCACTACATATAACGTACAAAACAATTACTACATGATAAAGAACAAACCTCCTTATTATGTAATAATAAATACGACTCCTGCTGCTCTTTCTATACTACTAACAGAAGTTGTATGTAGTATCGAATCGTCAACATCAATACTGATTTCATTTTGAATGACAGGCTGCTAAGACAAGTTACAAATGGTGATCTGAGCATGCTGATACCTTCGATGATAGCGTTATAGCCAGCTCGGTAACTGATGTTGGTAACTCAAGTATGGTAACCCTTTCGTGACATATCGTTTCTGACTTTACAATATTCATTTTTATTGAACAATGTCTGAAGTGTATCATGTAGAAGTATGAAACCAGCCAAAACCCAGCCTCAACGACATTGTGACCAGAACAACGCTAATTGATCAAAAAGCGCCCCTTAGCGAGACATAGAGAAACACGGAGAACATGAATTGGATGTGGAATCATGGGTATATCATGTTAACGTTGTTCCTACCGCTTTTTGAAACGTTATATTTTACCCATCAAACGTCAGTGGTTTCTGAAATTCAAACTGGGCAAATAGAAGCCATTGTAATCCAGTGTTTTGAACAGAACATATTTATGGAGAACTGTCGAATAACTTGTCTGCAGCAAAGTTAGCCGATTGATGTTTACCGATAAGAGGAAAAACACGCAGAGGAAAACTTTGGGTTCGAATAACTTTTCTGTATCAAAGTAAGCCGATTGATGTTTACCGATAAGAGGAATAACACGCAGAGGAAAACTTTGGGTTCGAATAACTTTTCTCAGCTATATCAGAGTAAGCCGATTGATGTTTACAGATAAGAGGAATAAAACGCAGAGGAAAACTTTGGGTTCGAATAACTTTTCTGTATCAGAGTAAGCCGATTGATGTTTACCGATAAGAGATATAAAACGCAGAAAAAATAATTGGATTCGAATAACTTTTCTGTAGCAGAGTAAGGAAATTTATGGCAGAAGGAATAAAACTTAAAGGAATTAAAAACGCTCTCGAAATTGATAAATGGTTTTTTGATCGAACTCATCGAAGTTTTGCTCGGTTATTTTATGTTATTTTACTCAAATGATGGCTTCCCAGAACAAAAGATGAAGAACACCACCGACACAGGTATAGATGCAGAATTATGTATCTCTAATAACATACAATGTGTAGCCTTATTTAGAGAAACATACTTAGACAACACAAAACTGTGTAATTTCAGGTTTTTTTTTTTTAAATTACCAGCTATTGTGGTTTCAATAAACTCTGGCCAAAAATATTTGACATGTGTAATTTCCCGATACATTTCATATGCCATACAAGACTTGAAATCGCCCATCAGCATGGTTAACAATACATAAATATGGTTTCAAATATCTGCTGCTAACCCCGCTATCGTCCAACCCTTCCGTGGACTAGAAAGTTTAGTAAATGATTCTGTAACTTTCACATTTTAGACATGTTTACCTAATAAAGGATACAGCAATTATTCATTTGGGATATTAAACCATTAATAGGCCGGCAAGTTTTCTAAATTCATGATTTAACCCTGCTTCAAAATCCACTGTATATATTACCCTCGTAGGCTGATCGACAGGAGTCTGGAACAAGATGAGGTCAAGTTAAGTGATGGTTTATTCAATCAACTTAAATCACAACAACGGTACCGCAATATAGAGTAAAAAAATAACTAATTGACAATGACTATAATTATTAACGAACAAATAATGATTAGCTTGGCTCATAAAGCACAGGTTAAGCAACGGATATAACATATTTAGTTCACTAGTGATACACTGGACAATTCGACAACATTTCAGGAGTAACTCACGAGAACTCATCTGACAATGTCCGCTTATTAAGTTTTTACCATTAATTCCTTATCGACTCATGTTCGACATTTCTTTGCATTTACTTCACTTTCCATGTTCAATGTAGGTATATTTCGTTTCTGTACTGATCTCGATTCAGAAAAGCATTACATGTATTAATAAAATAAAATCTCGTGGTTAACGTGTATAGACAAAACGTGAAAATAATACTGAACTAAGCAAATTAGAGAATTAAGAGTTCTAGAATAATTTGTCAAATGATATTACATTTAGTTGTATAACTGAAGAAAGTATTAAATGGGTAAAAACAAAATCGTTCTCTTACGGTTAAATAGAAAATTAAACTAATCATTTACATTTCTTCTTATTTACAATAGCATTTAAACGTACGTTATCTTTTGACATAAAGTATGGGCCAATATGAGTGACTTCCCTTACAAAATCAAGGGCCAATTGTAATACACAATTACTATATCGTGGCTTCTACTACACCACTGTACATTTGTAGACATTAAACAACAATAATAACGCTACATTACCTGGAAAACGAGGAGGTCAAGTTTAGTGATGGTTTATTCGATCAACTTAAATCACAACAACAGTACTGCAAATTAACCTTCAGTCAAGGAGAGTTACACGGACCAAATTCGCGAAGTAGTCTCCCCTAGACCGAGAACGATCACCTTGCTGTGATTTACCAGTAACATGAAGACACCACATCTAAACCTCACATGTCACATATTCTCGGTACTTAAGTTAAAATATTACATATGTCTATCAGTGGAGTACCATCCACACCGGCTGGAAAACAATCGCGAAGCGGGTAAGTTGTAGCGCGCGATGTAGACACAAAAGGAGCTACTGTACCTGAAATTCAGCATGCACCCGAATTTCGATCTGAAACTCAAGGCGAAACATTAACAATGTTAAATAAGATCCCAGAACAAAATTCGGGAACTCTGACTGCTCTTCAATGACAAACGGAGAGAGCAAATCAAGTCAGAATTCCTCAGTTATCTTTTATTTCACAACCAGCACCATTCAGTTGAAGAATTTCAGAAGGCCTTATTCAATTTTTCCTAACGTTCTAAATTTATGCTAAAGTGATGTGGGATAAAGTTACAATGGGTCGACTGCTTTTCATGTATATGGTAGACGCGGCACAAGACTTTATTTGAACTCTTAGTCAAGAAATTAGAAGTGACTACCATCTTCTAAAAGAGGCATTGATCAATCGATTTGATTCGTCTGACAATCGTTGGATAAAAGATAATGCTATTTACACTCGTAAACAATTACCAGGAGAATCTTTAGATAACTTAAATGATATCTTATTATTATGTAGAAAAGCTCAAAAACCCGAATCCGAAACTTTGTCAATTTTTATTCAAGATTTACAAATGGAATTACGTGGCCATGTAATTTTTGCAAGACCAGAAAATTTACAGGATGCTTTTTCGAAAGCGCGTCTTGCTAATGTTATCCGGTATTCGGTTGCAATGCACCCTATGGAGAATGACAAAAAACAAAACGTAAGCATCATGTTTTAAAAGTGCCCAACTTGTTTACTCGGGGAAAGCAGCAACAAGAGACATCACTGAGACGACACGAGTTACTGCCCTTTAACTGAAGTATTGAGAATACGCATATATAAAAAAGAACCCCTTGTAATCAAGCGATTTTGTCACAAATGCACACCACACCGACCCCTTGTTTGATAATTTTGTTGTTATCCCACCACTGGTGGGGAGCTTAAATAAGTCTCAAAATGGTCGCAGGAATCCACGAACTGAAACTCACAGGCCAGCCTAACCACTTGACCCAATGGAAGGTTTAACCACGGCGCTTTTCCCTCTTCAGTATCTTTTCCACCTGATAGTAATCCTGGGGTATGGTAGTGATGTGTAGCAATTCAGCCTCATAAAACGTACCGGCCAACACCTCGCCGTTCAAGTCTTCTCAAGTCTTCTCCTCCCATTCGGTAAATAGGCCTTTTCAAACAAGCCTTTGACTTTATCGATACGGTCTTGATCCACCACTTGAAACCGAGCTCGCTTCAGGGGTGTAGTTCTCTGTCCAAACAAATGCTGGCAGACAACGTCTTATTCCATCACTGCAGTGATAAGCCTTGTTGTACACTCCCACCAAATCCTGAACGACATCGAGCGTCGTGCATCACTCGTTGTAAAATACTTGTACATCCGTCCTTCGAACGCCCGATTACAACGCTCGATCCCCGCTGCTTTCGTTTCGTTCCATATGTGGAAATATAAGACGTGACGGTTTTGTAAAAATTCCGTTGTTGAGAAATTCCGTCCCTTCCTCAGTTTGTAAATACAACGGTTGACGCCCCGTGGCAAAGATAGTCTTAAAGGCGTCAATCGGCTAAAGCCTAGTTTTGGTCGGAAACGGAACGACCAAAGCGTATTTTGAGAATATGTCGATACAAGTGAGTAGATAGCGGTAACCGCCGTTCTGTTTGGCCAAACTTTGCATGTCCACCAAATCCGCTTGCCATTGACTGTCGATACCGCCTACGATCACCAGATTTCGTCGAAAGTGGCGTCGGGCTGGTCGTTGTATTGTATAGGTGGGTTGTTCTTTTAATCATGCCGTCACCCGAGCTTTCGACATGTTGAAGCCTCGGACCTCCTGCCATAAGCGGTTCACTTCGCTGTAGGGCTGTTGCTGTCGTAATACAACGGTTACAACGTCTAATTGAGCGTCGTTATCGGGGTCGTTGACAGCGTTGTTGTCTTACGCGTTGCCTTAGTCGCTGCCTTCGTCGTTGACCGGGTCTTTCATGGTCGTATTTCCCTCGTCTGTCTATCCATACATGCCATGTGCATTGTGTGATACGCGTGCTCAAACTGCTTTAATTAACAGGAACGACTAAAAAACTACCGACGTGTCAGACACCCTCATGCAGATAGCACCCTTGGCGGTATCACCATTCGCCGTACCGTGGTTCGAGACAATTCGTCAATCGTTGGTTACAAGATGTGTTCGTAGTAGCAGCGTATGGCGTCAGGGTGTTGCGCTTGATCACACACGTTGTCGGTGAATTGTTTTAACACGGGTAAATGTCATAAATTCACCCGTTCATCTTCAAACATCGCCAAGACAACGTCTTTGTAGGCTCGTAAATCCTGCACCCACCATATGCGCCCAATACAGTTTAAAATCCGTCATGAGAGCACAAGCGTCGACTGCATGTTGAATATCACGCGTTAAAATCACAGCTGATATACTCTTGAAACAGGGTCGAGTCGTAGTGATTAAACATGTCAATAGTACTGACTGGTTCTGTATGGCTGCTGTTGTCAACATATCAGGATTTCGGGTAGTTTGTTAACGCATAACATCACGTTAGTCACATGCTCCACAAACCATTTTGTATTAGGGCGTTGTAGACGACCCCAGGTCATCAGATCCTGCCTCTTGTAGGTGGTGTTCTCCTTCACAAGCGCCGTCAGCATCTCCCTGTTCTATATTAAATATGGGGTGGGTAACACCCGGGCGTTGGTCTCATGATGCCGCAATATCAGGCCGTAGGCGAAGTTTAATTTAAAGGCCATCGTCTGACTGTCGTAGATGACTCGTAGAAAACGATCCAGACCTTTCTCTCCATTTAGACCGAAGTTGTAGCGGTCCTGAATACGGCGCCCACGATGGAAGTGTTCCCGTGTACTGCCCCAGTACAGACGGTACAGAGCAGTGAGTTCCGTGTCCTCAGGAAAAACGTTAAGGGATGGTTCTCTCGGATCCGTAAACAGTGCAGCCGGTTGGAGAGTCAAAACGTAGGGTAAATCATCTGGTGTAAGTGTTAACGTAGATTGTGTAGATTGGGGTTGTGAGCTCACGGGCTGCTTTGGTACGTCAACGCCTTGGTGTGGTTCCTCTTCAGTGCGCTAGTAGGGTGCCCCCATAATGGTGTCAGTGACGTGCTCTTTTTGAATATCGTGATGTTCGGTTGTAGGTGACATCTGTAGTTGAAGATGGTTGTTTGGGGGCAGGACTGGCCCACCCAACAAAGCAGGTCGTTCCCCATGGACCACGCGGCGATAATGTGTCAGATTAGAAAGTCTGTTGAAAGCGCACCAACAATTTCCACATGCGAAATGCAATTGCCTGGTTTCTTGTTGTCTTTCTTTTCCTCCGTTTACTATACACGGCTGGTGATCGTGATTCTTCTCTCTTTGATGACGAATCAAATTTATCTTCGACGTAATTTCGGCTTTGCAACTTTCGCAGGTGAACATGATCAGCGCTCTCTCGATCAGGTGTTCAAAGGACATAAACCTCGCTGTGCATCGGTATTTTATAGCAGTTGATCTCAGAACGAGGCTACTGGATCTGGTTCGGTGACACATGCAAATGTCACTGAGTACAGGCTGCTCTCCATGACCTCCACAACCATCATCTGACAACCCTTCTTTGTTCAGTAGTTCCGTGTTTCACAACCCTTTTGTTTTTGCGTTGGGTTGAAGTTCATGGACGAGGGTTCAGTCACGATGCCACTCGGCTAGTCTATCGCGGTCTGGTGGGGCTATGGGCGCTTGGGAAGGGTTGTGTGACAACCTCTTTCGAAAGACTGGGTAGGCGGCTGCTCTCTTTAAACATCGGTGGGCTTAATTGCTAGAGGATGGCGACGCTCTTTGAACAGCATCAGGTACAACCTGCCTGACACGTCCTCACGACCCTACAACGCGCAAAAAACAGAACGCGACGCCGCACGGCGCCACAGCACGCCGCCATAATATGCCGCCACAACACGCCGCTATTACACGCTGCGCATGCACGCAGACGGGCAAAAGAACGGGCGGGTGGATGGATGATTGGATGGGTGAGCGGGTGGACGGCTGTACGAGTGGTACGGTGACCCCCTAACCCCATGAACCAGCTCCTGCGGGTTAGGATGTGGCCGTGATGGTCTAGTGACAGCCTCACTCCCCTAACCCGAGAGGACTAGACTGTCACCTAGGGTGTGTCGACAGTGGTGGGTGGTAATAGGTGAGTCATCAAGGGAGATTACTCCTTCTGTCTGGCCGGTGACCCCGCAACACCCCCTGCGAACTCTCGTCCCATCGTGTCAACCCTTGTGAGACTCCACACAGGTTCTTTGCGAGACTCCACCGCGCCTGAAGCATCAGGGGAAGACACATACACTACCCCAGAACAGCCCTAGGGTCCACTCTTCCTTGTTTAGTCATTCCTATGTTAGCTTCCCCCTTCAGGATAAGTTACAACCTTTCTTTAGGATGTCATGGCACATAATAGCTCAAATGCCCGGCTGTACAATAGCGGCAAAGCGCCATCTATCATGTTTACCCATCCCTTTTCCAATACAGGATACGTAAACATCCTTCCTTTCGATGTCATAGCAAATGCTATGTCAAATACTCGGTGGTCCACAGCGTAGCGACATCTGTACTTGCATGTTCAAGGGGGATAACTCTCCCTATTAAAAAGTTACACCTCGATCGCTTTAAAAACCATATAATGTGAAAGTCCGTCTTCGCTTTACCTAAAAAACACACCCAATCAAAGCGCAGCACCATCTGTACTCACATATTCAAGGGAGATAAGTCGATCGATGTGTTCATGGCGCATTTTTTTAACGTCAAAAGTCATTCCATAACATGGATTGATATTCGGCTTTGTCATTCTCCCTGTCCATACACTGCCATGGTAAGCAATAAAATTAATTAAATCCATTTTTGCTGGAACCGCCGACCCAAGACACCCATTCTCTGTACTATTTTATAAGACTTGCGTCCCCTTTATCTAAGGAACAGAGTCAATGCCCAGACCCACGACCATCGCGGTCAACCCGTGACGCCACAACAAGTGTCTCACACGTCCGCGATTACTGAGATGACCAAGCTATACGCCGGGAATGGGGATTCCCATTCTGGGTTTTTCCGCATCATGGTGACGGCGCTGTTCTCTCTATATCTTAATACTACTGCCATTCTCTGCTTCTTAATACATAATAACGCATACATCCTTCTTTATCAGTTGTCCGGGATCAAGCCGATACCGGACTACATATAACGCACAAAAAATTACTACATAATAAAATACAAAGCTTCCTTATTATGTACTAATAAATAATAACCGAGTTGCTTTGTCTATACTACTGATTTCGTTTGAACTTGTACTTCCCTGACCTGTTTGTTAATGGAACGAGGACACCAAGAATTGAACCGACGTTAATCTTGCGTATTAGAGCCTAAGGTTAGAAAACTTCAACTATAGTGAATATAATTTAATCTAGCTAAAGGTGGAAAATACAAACCTCGGAATCTGAAGCCTTTTTTAGAAGGGCAAAATTCGCAAATCTTTTATCACATTTTGACGGGTTGAACTCATGGTTGACTTGAAATTCTACAGGACATTAACCAAAAAGACTATATGTGCATGTAGGTCTATGATAAGGTAAACATTGGATGTTTTTGTGTGTGTTGAGATTCAAAATTCAATTAAGTAGATTTTGTATGACCTCGATACATAACGAATTAAATGATTTTGTCATCTCGTAGTACGTCCATCACCCTTATCAACAGGCCGTGAACCCACGTAAATATTGAATCACAGGCAATTCTATATATCTGATAGACATCCGTTCTCGTCGGGCCTACCAGTTGACAGCCTGTGGGTTAACGGTGTATTAGACAATACAAGATAGGAAATCATTATTTGCCTCGCGCAAATCAGACTCTTTTCGACAACTGCACGAGAGTATGGCAGCACTGGAGCCAAGAAATTTAAAACAAAACAAATTGCAGCGATATTGCCCGGTTAGCGTACAGTTTGTTTTCTGAGAGGGTTATTGATAAAAAATATGTCAAATAATAAAATCGAACCCACTACCTTTTAATTTATATGCAAATAAATTAATTTGAAGAAAATTCTTTGAAGTTGAAAACTGTTCAGTCCGCTTACTACACTTGTTTTTAAATACGGATTGAATACCTATCACCTTCAAGAAATAGACACCAAATTCATTTATTTGTAATGGCCATATGTTTTGAATTGATCTTGGCTGCAATGCTACCAGACTCTTTGCGGACACGAGAAGAGACTGGTTCACGCGAGACTAATCCTTAGTTTGAAATGCGACATTGGCATAAAAGCGGAAGTGTAGGCGACACTCTTGTGTAGCAGCGACTTGGACAGTTTTTTTTAAATGTCCTTTACGTAAGGAAAAGGGGAGTACAACATTTTGTTTTAGTTTGCTTTATTTGTTGTTATTTTTCGATTTACATAACAGGATTTCACATCCTTTATTATCAAAAAGAGAATGAAGCCATAGACTGTGAACTGGTAGGCCTTGCGAGAATACCGGTGTCTTTCCATAGGCAATCAATTAACTAAAAAGTGTTAGCGGAATGCCAAATCTACCATTCCAGCTATAGTGATTATTAAATGTTACTTACATACATACAATTACTATTTCTTTGGCAGCTCCATACAGGAGATTGGTGTCTCATATAAAATCATGTAAAGAGTTACACCGTTACATTTATGGGAACAAATGTTCCAATCACTTCGAATACTCAACAAGTAATCACAGTAAAAGCAAATTTACCTGTCCAGTTGAGACCAAGTAGCTTCAGATCAGATTGTACCTTGCTCGGCCAAGGGGGCACTTCTAGTTGTAAATCTGAATGAAAATAAGAATACAATTAGACCCGCCAAATTATATAATTATTGCGTTCACAATCAATTGACGAAGTTGTCGAAGATGACAGCTGAACCATTAGGTGGTCGTATAAAACGCTAACATTTTATTTCTGGAAATACTGAATTTTAAAAATAGCGACATGCATCAAAACATTAATCCCATTTGCCGTATGTAAGTTAAGTGGGGAAAAAAATGCGATATTAATGAAACAAAAGTCACTTCAAATCAGCTTAATTAAATTAAATTAAATTAAATATTTCTACCTAATTTGAAATTTTAAAAAAATCTAAACAAAAATCGTTTACCTTATTATGCACCGTAAAATCTTGACTTTTTGTATACATTGAAATGTTTTTTAGTTTTGAAAATATGCGTCATACGCAGTGTATTAATTATTAGATATTACCAGAAGTCTATCAAGTAGAAGTATGAAACCCGCCATTACCCAGTCCCAACGGCATTGTGACTTTCTGTGGACTTTCATATTGCCATATGACTCATTGCGCAAGATATGG